>VZRQ01004342.1:297422-363211 GCA_013397975.1 Machaerirhynchus nigripectus
CCCCCACTCAGAAATGCTATAAATGTTCCTAACTCTATTTGCTTGTCCTGAGTTTGGAGTGATTTTTGTCCTTGCCAAGTTTAGGGAACTTCATCAGTATAGCTTGTCCTTCCATTCCCCATTGTCTTTACTACTTTTCAGTTTTCCAAGGAATACTGAACAGTGAAATCTCAGACAGTTTGGTGGAGCTGAGTTTCTAAGAATAATAATCAAATAATCTAATTTGTGGGTTATATAGTAGAACACCATAATTTTAGAGGCAAATGGAGACCTGTGTTTCTACAAATTCTCTCCTTAAAGAGCACCCTGACTTAGCTGTTTTTAAAGAGACAAGTAGCGAAAACTGCTTAAAAATCTGGAGCTCCCTCTGTGCAGTTCTGTAAATTCAGACCGTTGCTTACTTTCTAAGGAGATGATGTTAAAGAAAGTTCAGCAGCTGAGTGCAGAACGAAGTTTCTGGTTAAGCTTGAGAGGACAAGAAATTTTGAAAGGAGCATTTTATAGATTAGTGTAATTATCCAATGTAATGCAGTAAATGTATAGCAAAAGTCATCTCATTCTAGGCTTGAATCCTACACTAGGTAGGGCACACTACAGAGAACATTACTTTTTGCTACTCATCGGTCACTGCAATTCTTTCTTCAACTGTGATTTGTTCAGGTTCAAGTCAATGTGGGTGGTTTTGTCCCCACTGAAGGAGGGAGTAATCATTGGTAGACTTCTCCTTAGATTAATAGATGCAAAAGCTTTTAAAAAATTGTACTAGAAACATTTAGAGCAGTGGTCTCTTTTTCATGATGCGCTTCAAGAAAGCAAGCAGTAATTATAAGCCCCACTCTGAACTCAGCCATTTCAGATGGTATTTTTAATATAAGGCTCATATTTCCATCCAACAAAGTGAACTGATTTTTCTTTTTTGTATCACTCTTTTTTTCCAAACTGGAAACCGTGTTTTAAACCACCATCTCAGATAAGGATAAATTACACCATCTTGTGGATATATAGAGATCACTAAATTTGGTTTGATGTCAGTTTGGTTCTATGTATAATCAATGTTTCCACTGAGAAGACACTGGGATTTAAAAAAAAGCCAAAACCAAACATGATATAAACATCTGTACAGTCTTTATAATGTGCATTATATGAATGCTGTGTTGTTAGCATATTTTATAGGACTGTATCTGAGATAAATGTTTCATCTCTCAGCCTGGCTGAAAAGAATGCTCATCTCATATACCTGTAATTTACTGTTATGTCTACATTTATACCTGAAATGCGTATTTAGAAACTCACAGGTATTTTTATATATGCAAATGAAAGAAAATTTTGAAAGCTGTGATTTGTCAAGATCTCTTCTAACTGATGAGGTCACCTACATGTCATAATAGAATTTTAATCAGAAGTCCACCTGATGAGACACAGAATGCTTCACAGACTTAAGCAGTACATCCAGTAGGGATTATTTCACCCATACTTGATAGAAGTTTCATGGGAAATTTAAGTACCAGAGATAAACTGTAGTTTAGGAAAATATTTAGCCATGCTGTTAATGCCACTTTGCCTAGAGGATGGAAAAGACAGGAAATGCTGTGGAAGACACTGTCATCTGTGATCATTAACTGTTCAGGAGCTTGTTTGTTAGTTTTATTTCTGTTGATGGTGCTTCTAGCCCTGCAGTCACTCCAAATGCCATCTAATTTAGATTTTAATGATTTGTTCATCACCCAGCTTCATTATTACTGATGGACTCCCATGCTAATGATGCAATAAGACTGTGGCAGAAGCTTTCCTTCCAAATTGTGCAATGGAATACCATTTATATAGACTGGTTATACAAGTCTACTTGTACCCTAAGTTCTGTCAAAGCACAAAATTTTCAGGAAATACCCCATTTCCAGTTTGAGGGAGCTATATTTGAATGGCATTGAATGGTGATTAATTGTCCAGTTTATGTCACATATGAAATGGTACATAATAATTGCTGCTAAAAAGCCTTGGATATAAAAAATGCATTGAATAATGTGTTTGCTATGTACTGTACTAGAAGGCTGCCTATGTGCAAGATACTGTGCTCTGATGTTATAAAAGGCGTGTATTTTTAAGGCACTGTCAGACATGTGTAAGCCTGTCCTCCATCTGTGTTTATGTCATATTGCTGATCTGCTAATGCCTAGTAACACTGAGAAATTCCCACTGTGTCAGGATAACCCCAGCAGAAACATGACATTTTCATATGGGGCCTTTGATGTGCTTTCTTTCTTTCAAAACCTAGCATCTTTATCATGTTTAGAAAATGTTCGACAGTGTTTCAGGGCTCCCATCAAAACAATAAAGACAAGAAAATTTAATTTTGATGGTCATAGCATATAGAATGCACAGGTACTACTTAGAGATGGCTTTATTGCATAGGTATGAGGTTAGATGAAGGGTCCCTCTACTTTCCTAAGATGCTGGAGACAGGAGGCCTAGCTGGTACCTGGTAAGGCTTTAAAACATAGTCTTAAAATTTGTGCTACCTTTTATACAATACTATCTGCTATCTTGCAGTAGATATTTTTCAGCACTATCTGTAATTAAACTTGAAGAGCACTTTTATACTATAAAATCCTGTGAAGTAGAAGCAAGAAAAGAGAAAAATGCTCTGGGTTTTGGTTGTTACGTTGGGTTTTTCTGGTGTTGGGGTTTTTTTAACTGCTGCCTATACTATTTAATCTTCTCAACCTTGGAAGTTTTATGGAAAGCTTTGAGTTGTAACAGTCCCATTCAGATTTAAGTACAAAAGGAATGAACCAGATTAAAAAAAAGATAACTTTTGCCAAGATAAACCTGTTTTCCCTTTGACTTTACAAGTGCTTTTACAAATGCAAAGTTTTGGGAGCTGAAAAATGGTTAAAAGCCCATCTTTGATCACTTCAGTGAAAATGAATTTGATTTGTCCTGCTGATGTTGTTTCTAAGACTGGAGGTTTAAACAGATCACCAACTGGACTACTTCTATAATTTTCGTATCTTGATATTTTAGAATGTCTTTTTCTGTGGTTTATTTGATAAAATATGACTTGAAAGTCATGGTATATATAGTTTGGGCATAATAAGATATGTGATTTTAAAATAAATGACCTTTGTGTTTAAAATTACATCTGCTATATCAGACCTGCTCTAATTTTACTGGATTAGGTTTAAGATTAGGTACTGTGTTTTTAAAGTATATGGAACATTTTTTTAATCTATGAAGATATAAATTCATTTGCCATACTGTTTATATAAAGCCCCACGTCCTATAGCAAGATGTAAATATTATAGCAATTACGAAGATAATTTTGTAATGAAAAAATCCTATTCATTTTATATTACTGTGTTTTCCTCGTAGTGCTGCAGATAATGTAATATTTAAAGAAGTAATTCTGAATGACTTAATGGTTTTTCATTGATGTCTGGTTTCAAGTCACCTGTGCAAGTAAAACTTTTTAAGAAACTCAGATTCTGAAATTTAACTTCCTCTGCAGATTCTCTTTTGGTTTTGAGCAACTGTATATGAACTTAGTGCTACTATATTTTTTAATTTGAATATTCAGTCATAGGATCATAATGCAGCATAGTTTTCTTGGGTAAATGTTACGTGTATATGTACATCAGCTGTGTAAAGACATCAGTATATAAGTACGGTTGGATCTCCTGCTACCACAAACAAAACAGTGCTTTTCTTCAACGTCAATTCCTTACTAAGAGCATCAGTAGGAACCAGTAAAGCAGATGGATGGTAGCAGGATGGAAGAGCATGTACATTTTTCTCTGTGTTATTCTGACATGTAGCTCTTTGGGAAAATGCTTTTCATCACGTTAACTTTTGGAGGTGGAAACTTAATTGGTTTTTTTTCAGCAAAATAAAACCATGGAGAGGTGAAAATGTCAGGCTTTGTAGAAAGCACCCAAAGGTGCTGTCTGAGCTGCTAAAACAAAGGGCTCTGCACCAGGAGCTCTAGCTGGGGTGATTATCTCACATTTCTAAATGGGGTCCTAATTGCATTATTCTGATGAATGCTTGCAACACCATTCTAGCTTCAGGCTTTGTTGGTAAGCTTTGCCTATTTTTAGGCTGTGTCATTCAAATGTTTACAAAATACCAACCATTCACTTCAAACAAGTGAAGCTGACAGTGAGAAATTCACACTTCCAGTTCTATAGCACATCACTTCTAACAAAATAAAATTAAAAATTCCATACCTGGGAAGAAAGCAACATAATTTCCTTTGTTTTAAGAACTGATATTTTAGCTGGGCAAAGAGCTCAAGAATGCAGTCATACATGTTTGAATGTTTTGCATTATTTTGATTCCTAGCCCCTTTGGTCCTTCTACCCAATGCCATTGTTTTTGCTAGAAAAAAGTACTGAGGTTTTGACTTTGGAAGTAGATGCATTGTGTATCTCACAAAATTAATTAGAAAGTCGTGACTTTTGTGTGGAGATGGAGAAAACAGATGTTAGTTTAGGACAGTACTGAAACATATTTGGCAAATCTGTATTAGTGTTTAAGCGTAAAATGAGCTAGTGTGAATTAAAAAGAAACCAGTACATATAGACAGTGGTAGCACTTGAAGTGGAAGCACAAAGTTTGTTCTCAAAATTGAATGTTTAAGTACTCTCATTATACATAATAACACAAAATTGCTGTAAAAATTGCCTGTTTCTAGGTGCTGGTCTCTACATATATTTGTTGATTTGTTTATTTAATACCAAGTTACTCAATGTCTTGAATTCTCTATTTCCATATTACAGGTCTGTTACCACAGCTATTAGGAGTAGCACCAGAGAAGGCCATAAAACTTACTGTAAGTTTTCAAATTGATTGTTTTCACATTTCTCCGCATTGTAAAATGCATCAAATTACAATTAGCAACTGTTAATATCTGACTTGTGAACAGAACAAGTGGCATACAAGTCTCATCCAGAGATGTACATGTACATTTTAAGAATCTTATTGAAAACTTATTTTTGGACTCACTCCAAAATATAACAAGCTCATTCAACTTATTCAGCTCATCTGCTTGTTTGTAAGTAGCATAGAAACCTTTGGTTTCACTTCTTAGCAAATCAAAATAGTTACTTATTGGAGGGCTTTTGTTTTTGTACCTCCTCGTGGTTCCTGTATGTATGATTCTAGTGCAACAGGAGATAAATAATACGAGCAGGTAGTGAGTTGTTGCTAAGAAAGGAACTTGTTTGCAGGATGTTTTTTTCTAAATGTTTTACTTCTGTATTTTGTTATTTCTTGAGTGTTTGTAAGGCACTTAAGAATTTCTTATTATAACCCAATCATAATATATTGTTTATTCACTGATAAGGTAATATTCACCAAAGCGAGTAGTATGCATTTAAAAAAAAAGGCACTTAATGCTACTAATTGAATTGCCATTGTGTTAAAGCTTAGTATTGAACATTCTCATATTAATTTGACACTTTATTTAAATTTTTAAATATAGTGAGCACTTCTAAAATATTTAAGTATTTTATAATTTTCTGATTTTTTAAATTACTTAATGATAATATATTTTTTCAGTAAAAAGTGTTTGAATTATGCTGCAAATTTTTGTTAGAAAAACATAGCTTTAGAATATTTAATATAAAATCTTATACTTTGATTTCTTTGATACCTTGTAGTTTGGTAGCTTAGTGGATATATTTGCATTTTCATTTGCACAGAATTTGCAGCTGATGAGTGTTTTCTCTGACCTTTTAATTTACCAGCTTTCATAAATGTTTGTCTTTTAAGGTAAATGATTTTGTGAGAGATAAGTTTAGGACTAAAGATGGATCTGTCCCGCTGGCTGCAGAAATTCTTGCTGGTGGCTGTGTAAGTATCTTTAATTTCTTTCATATGATATTCATGAAAGTGCAGTTTATGAGCTTACCTGTGTGGACTAAGGCTTCTGTTTAACCACAGATCCGGTTCAAGAGACTCTACTAGAGCATCTCAGTTCTTTCCTAGATAGGCCAGCCGTTCTTGATGAAAGGGTAAATGTTTCTGTGCATCATGCCTGTTAACTGCACTCTGTAATTCTCACAGCTTAGAGTTTGTTTCCTTAATAAAGAATGTGTCTTTATTCATGTTGGCTGTAGCTTATGGCCTAAAGAGGATTCATGCTAACCTTTCCAGAAGTTAATAATTAGTTACTACTTTGTGGCACCCACTCTACCACGTCACTTCTTTCCTGATGTGTTATTGTACCCACTAATTTTCAGTTTTTGCAGTGATACTGGCTTTTTAAAATGGCAAAGACTGCTCATGCTTCTTTGAGTTCATAGCAGACGTAGGCTGTGTAATGTTAACTCCGTGCATAATGCATTCCTGAATGTAGGCTGTATGTAAAACCCACTAAGATTTTAAGAGTGTTTTCCTTGCACAAAGTAGTATCTTAATGAACAACTGGCATATTACTGGGTAAATGATATTACTTCACTATTTGATCTAGTTCTGTCTGTTCATATTACAGGTTACTGTATCTGGTGTATTGATTTGTTCTAGGAAATGTAAATACTTTAGGTAAAACGAATAGTTGTTCAAAGACCAGTGCATTTTACAGATAAAGAGCACTGTTTATTTAAAACAGCTTTGATCACCGGGGCAGAGCAATGTTGGTGTATTTTTAATCTATCTTTGTTTCTGCTGTCATAAGACAGATGAGGTCACATTCTCAAGCAGCTTCTACCTGTGTCGAAAACTACAGTGAGCAGCAACTTAATAAAAAATGCTTGCGTCTTAACCTCAGTAGGTGCAGAGATTTGTGCTGTATGTGCTTGCAGAAAGTGAATTACGATTATCTGAGCCTCAGGGTGCAATGGCTTGGTTGCATTGCAGGCTGAGAAGCCCTGGCTTTCTGTAATTCTCAGGAGATGGGGCAGGATTTGGCTGCTGTCTCACTGCTCCTTCTGTTTGATCACTGACCTGTTGTAGGCTGCCAGGTAGGATCCCCTTGTTCTGTAACTTTAGGAGCATTCAGGGAAGAAAAAAAGAAGGGGAGGGAGAGAAGAATGTCGGTCTCTAAAGCCCTAAATAAAAAGCATGCTGTAAATGAAGGAAAAATGCAATAAAGTGCTTGCAGAGTAAAAAGTATTTGCCCCTTACACTAATAAAAAGTCTCATGAACATAGCAGCCATAGAGAATTCAGCAAAATTTTCATTTAAAATGTCATTTGATCTAGAGTTTTTATTTTACAGACTGCTGTGAATTTTTTAATGCAGTACAAAAAGCACTCTTTACAGAGACCTGTCATTCATGAGAATGGTGCAGCAAGCTTTTTTGCCAGCAGTTCATTGTAAACTAAGGATCTGCTTTAAGAGATAGGTGGTTTGAGATGTATTTTAAATGTGCTGTAAATGTTGGCTTGTCCTAAATTTATATTAACAGTGAGATGCTGCATAAAGTTGTAGCAGTAGACGTGCAGTGGCAGAATGCCCTGAATTTTCTTTTAACTGTAGTACTCCACTTAAAGGCATAGTTTGGTGCCAGGTAGATAGGTTGTAACGTGTCTCTTCTGCAGGTGGTCTTTGGGTTCTTTTGTAATTTTAAACCCAATTCAGACTAGCAACAGAGACTCTGATTACCAGTGGTGCCTAGGTTTTTTGGGGTGAATTTTTCTCTCATGGTGTAAAATACGAGATGCCAAAGACAGGCTTTTTCCTGCAGCTTTCAGCATTGTATTGGCCTAACTTTTTGTCCCCGTTTAAGCCATCGTGAAACCTGTGATTTCACTGTGGAAGCAGCACGGACAGTGTTGAATGCTTGAAAATTGTCAGTCTTGGATTTTTACCTCATTTCACAATGTAGTAATCACTTATGTGGGAGGCAAGAAGACAGGAGGGCATGATGTGTTAAAAGTCTAAAAAGGGGAAGCCAAATAAGATGAATTTTCTAAGACACCTGCCCTATCACCTTTCCACTTTCCACATCTAATCTTCAGCTGGGATTGTGTTACAAACACAGATTTAAATTTTTCTTCTTCAGTGCTTCTGTTTCCTTGGAGTGTATTCATTGCTTATGCAAGAGCTGAGTGCTGGGATGCATGCTAGTTTGTAATGTTTAAAATAGCAGCCCTGTGAATACGGTATAGTAATAATACCTAAGAAAGGGAGGACAAGCAGATACTTGGATGGTTTGGGTTGTTCAGTAACACAAAGGGCTTTGAAGGGGTCAGTATCACCTGAGTAGCTCCACTCTGCTGTTTGCCCAACCATTGCCAGGTGTTGACTTTTAAGTCCCCAAGGAGTTCACCTTGCATCATAATTACTGTGAATTAGTACACATGGCTGACTTTTGCACTTGTAACTAAAGCTGATTGTTTCATTGAACAAGTCTTTTTCTGTTTTGTAAACTGTTTTCTCTCCTAAAAAAAAAAAAAAAGAAGAAGAAAAAGAGAAAATAGGTCTTTTATTTCATGACCTTGTGGCACTTAATTCAGTTAACAGCCTGTTTCATAGCTTTTTATTATGTGAAGATGAAAGCGATAGGTTGGTTGAGATTTTTTTTTTGAGACCCCCAAGAATATAATTAAAAGTATAACCTTTATACTTAAGGAAAGCTGTTACATAAATTACTAATTCAAGATTTCCATCTCCTTTGTTTGTAAGAAATTCTCCTAATGACTACAGTATTTGTTACCCATAAAAATGCATGTAGCTTTCAGATTTGCACAATGCCTGACACCCACAGTGAACTCTGATCTCTGCTGTGCATTTCGGACTCCCATCACTCATGCAAATCCTATATAGCCCTTATCATTATTAGGCTAGTAAAAAGCTTCAGTTTCAAGGTGCAGTGTGATGATGCTGTAGAGCTAAGATCTGCTGAGCATCTAAACCACTAAGTTGACTTAAGCTTATTAACTTAAAACAGGCACAAATATGCCAGGTTTGATTTCTGTTAATGCTATAACTTACCTTCGGAGTTCTTTAATAAAAGGATGTGTAAGCTGTAAGTACAACTTGAAATATTTTTTTTAGAGTGGCAATAATCTTGAAATTACTGTAAGCTTTATTTCATGGTCTTTTACTTGATTTTCTATTTTAATAAAAAATAACTTTAAGTCATACCAAGTTTAGCTGCTTGCTTTTTTTAAACTTAATTCACTTAAGGGCATCTGTTGAAGGTAACCTGATTTTTTTTTAATATAACATTATATATTATTCTTATTTTTTTCAGTTATATTAACACATTGAAAACTCTGTTTGTAAAAATGTCATAAATATATTTGGGGTTTTGAGCCATTGCCTTTAATACTAACTTTCCAGATAATACAGTCATTTTGCTTAGTATCTTAAATAAAACAATTCCACATTTAATGAAAAATTTACATTTGTGTAACTGGGAAAGAGATGCAAATATGCAAAATAAAGAGAGACATAAAACATAAAAGAATGCTAAGAAAAACAGAAGAAGGATTATAGCATGACTAAAAAGAAATAGCTATGTAATATATGTTGCTTTGTCTGCATATATTAATACAATGATATCGGTAGGTAGGAGGCCTAATTTTCAGCAAGAAAAGAGAGCTATGTTTTGCTTTATTAACCTTTCCTTCTGCTCTCCCTTCTGCTTCTGAGCACAGTCTTTTACTTCCCAGCTGCTCAGTGTGTGCTCCCTATTAGCCAGCTTAAATCATGTAGCACAGTACAATTACAGATGCCATACAGATCTGCTTTTGTTTAAATTGTCAAGGCAGTTTTAGGCATATTTCGAGAGACTTTATAGGAATCATAATAAAGTTAAAATGTATTGGACCTGCTTGGACAGCCTCAACTCTGCTGTGGAATGTAAAAATTAGACATGGTTAAGATGGGGTGCAAAATCCTGCCCAGAATTAATTTTTATAAAGGAATGTGATGTGAAATTCCAGGTGAATTGTGCCAAATAACATATCCAGTGAAAATAGTTTTATGAAGCTACTTAAAACATTTATTTTATGTTTCAAAGACTAATAAAGGTAAGTCCACATCTAAGCTACATTTTCTCTGTGGCATTGCAGTGGAGGTAGAGGGTGTATAAACTGCAATTCCCACATTTAGATCTGTTGCAAAAATTCACACGTTTGGAAGTTGTGGACTAAAGGAGACTGGAGGTGTCATTCTTTCTTTCATTCTTTCATTATTCTGAAACCTAAATATGATAACATTCTACTATATTTGGCAGGGGAAGCTGAGCTATGGGTAAAATTAAACTGAGCATTATATATGCCAGGGGGAAAAAAATACCTTCATGTATATCTGAAAAAAAACCCAAACAAACAACTGCTGTCACACAGAAAAGTTTTCATCTATTTTACTGAGATAGTTAAATAAAGATGGTAATCTTGATGATTCTTCTTACGACCTTTGAAAGCAAATGGCATATGTCTCTTGAACACTTAGCAGATTTATTCTCAGAGGTCTATTCTCCCTGTGGCTGGGGATCCATTAGTTTCAAGGGGAGTTCTACCTGCTTGTGTATGCCCAACTTTCACATCTGGTTTAAGGAAAAGTTCAGAAACTCTTAATAAATGATTTTTTTTCCTTGACTAAATTTAAAGATATTTTCTTCGTGCATAAAACTGATGTTGTTCAATAAATTAATTCGATTTAAGTTCTGTTTAACATAATGAATATAATGTAACTGAATATACTATAATTAATTAGGTATTTTTAAAGTGTAATTTTGTTCTCTGAACCACTATAATTGTAGTTATTTTCAGCATGCTGAAAATCATTTAAACAAATTGTAAATTTTTGGTACAAAAAGCCCAACTAGATCTGGACTTAAATTTTACTTCACATTTGCAAACTCACTGTATTTCAGCACTGCTCTGTTTTAATTGTCTCTGATAAATTTTCATCTAATTTTAGATTTAAGCCTTATGATGAGGTTTGGGAAGGCAACATATAGTAACATGATAGCCCTTCCAATAGGTTGTAACAAAGGGTGGGAAGGTTCCTCGTGTAAAGTTCCTGCTTCTCTTTGACCTCACCCCCTATTTCCTTGCAGGTTTGGATGTTTTAAAAATACCAGTTTGCTGAAATTTTCACCCAGTCATACCTACTTAAACTGGTCTTTCCCCAAATCAGTAATGAATTCTGCAGAACTTGATTTCACTTTGTTTTGAATTTTCCTTTTGGATTAGTTGATCTAATTTTAATTTTTTTTAAAACAGTATTTTTCCATTACAAATTAGAGACACTTTCCTATTTTGTTTTCCCTCTCCTCTTTCTGTTGATTTCCTTTCTCCCCTGAAAAAAAAGATAATTTTTCAAATTGTAAAACAAGGAGGGATGCATAGGTTTAGGTTGATAGGTTTCTGAGTCCAGAACCAAACAATTCTGAATGCTTAAAAGGTCCATTTTTTTCCAACAGCCTTACTGTTCATTCAATGTTTAACCTTATTCTTTTCTCTCCTGTTATATTAGAAATAATGGCTGCAAAGTTTTATATGAATGCACGCTGCAGTTTAAAACATGTATTTGTTTTGACAATTATATTTTATTACATATCCCTTTCTCCTATTACTCCTTCTTTTACTGGCAGTAAAATATTAGTGTTTACCAGTGAAGGTTCAAAAAAACCCCAAATCCAAAAACAAAGGCCTGAACTCAAATCGGGAATTAAAATCTAGCTTTCTGTGAGAAAAAGGAAGATATTTATGATGTCACAGTAATTTATGATGTGACCAAGAAATAATGGGTCACAGTTTTAATACAGCTACCATGCCTTAGGACTTGAAAGGTCTGTAAATCATTAAATGATTCTACAACTAGTCAAAATAGACAAGTAGAGCAGACAGAGCCAAATGGTAACATATTTGACAGGTCTGTAAGTTAATTGCTTTTATAATGCCAATCAAGTAGGCTCCACTTTGATTTTTTGGCTAGGCTTCTGAGAAGTGAATTACCTATAACGTGGCAAATATCAAATCCACAATTTTAATTTTTTTCCCAGTGCAGACTTGGTCAGTGCTTATAAACAAACCATACTCCTGTTTGTTTCTGCTTAGACAGGTCATTAATATTCTGTTGTAGGACAGTCCTCACAACTTGCATCTGAGTCTTGGAAATCTGTCTGATGCAGTAGCAGGAATGTACTTCTGTTCAGACTAATTGCAATTCTATTTATGAGCACTTTTATGTGAGGATTTGACAGAGCTTGCTGTACATTTTATGTGCATTTGGACATTAACAAGACTGTAATTCTAGCAGTATTTGCTGTTTGAGCTGCACAAAGTAAAACCGTAGCCAGACCAAGGGAAGGCTCTCCTCAGAAGACAAGAAAGATTAGCTAGAGAAAAACACAATTCTGCCTGAGCAGCATGAAAGCTGTTTCTGTGATAGCCTGATCAGGGTAGTGAAAAGCAGATGATTGAGGGCTCAGGAAATCTCGTGATCTGAAGAAAAGGTATTTACTATATGAACTCCCTTTGCTAAAGAGTATTATCAGAATGCTGTCTAGATAGGACCACAGATGAGAGAACACAAAATAGCATGAGATGGCTTGTCTTGATTTTTGTGGCCTGGCTGTATGGAAAGAAAAGGTAACACAGAACCAAGCTTCTGAGAACCCGGTATGCTTTGCTCTTGACATATAGTGTGACATATAGTACCATGAAATTAAGGTTGTCACCTTTGAGATCTGTAAGAAAAACTGTCACTTTGGACTGCTGTCTGTTACTTGGGAGCTTTTCTGGTAACAGGAGAGTCCATAGTGAAATCCCCTGTGAAGCAGTTCAACATAATTCATCTAATGCTCTTTGGATCTATTGCCATACAAACACCAAGACTTCTAGAGGTAGTTCGAAGCACTGCAGTGGCACTCTGTAAATCTGGCTTCTAAGCCTTGTTCTGTTGAAGAGTTGGTATGTCATTTTGTGGTAAGTCATTGAACAGTTCTATGCCTTAGTTGCCCTTTATTATACAATGAGGATGGTAATTTTTCCGTTCTTGAAATCCTTGGTACATTATAATTTTTTTTTTTTTAATGACAAGGAGAATTCTTTATTTCATGTCTGTACTTAAGGAACCTTGACTTTAATTAGGATTAATGGATGCTAGGAAATGCACAGAAAAACAAGCTGCATCTGGCAACTGGCAAGGAGTAAGGGCTTGGGACAGAGTATGATATGCAGTAGAACTGAATATGATAAACAGTTGGCTAAAAAATTTTGAATTTGCACCTGCTTGTCTTTTGTAAATTAAAGTAAAGTAACCAAGTAAAGTAACCAAGACACTGCAGACAGTTTCTTTTGCAGAGGTTGATTTTTGGTAATTGTATAATATATTGCTGATGTATTTTAATGATTGCCATTAATTGCTATAATTGCTATCCCTGGGTGATATTGTTGAGAAACATTAGCACTCTATTAGCAGTAGTAATCCTTTCTTCATCCGTGAAACCAAAAAGGGAATATGTGATAAGTTGGATGGGATGCGGAAGAAAGATCTAGGCTGACCCCAAAAGCTGTTACTGAGAGCAGGAAAGGGGCTACAATTTGAAGTAAGTAATAAGGTTAATTAGAGGAACAAGAATATTTGATGGTCAGTAGAACTGAAAGCAAAAGAATCTAGTACTTTCTTCTGGAATGGAGAACACAGAATTTCCTTCTTTCATTGCAAGCTGTATTCTCTTCAGAATATACACCAAAGCTTTCAAATGGAGATGTGAAAGCCTGAGGAGAGTTGTGTCTGGTGTGCTCATTTCTTAGTTAATCTCGTAAGGGCACAAAAAGCAGTTACATTAAAAAGAACAGGAATTTCTTCTCGTAGTGTAATGAGGGGGGTGAAAATCTGTTTATTTTCCAGTAAGTTTATTGCAGAGTGATTTGAACATATGAAGAAATAGAAAACATTTTGACTTCTTAAACTGAAGTATTGTTAAGTGGTTGTTACTAAACTAATTTTTTTTTCATTACAGACTAGGCTTTTTTCTCCATGTACAAAAAACCCAACCAATCCTCAACTATTCCTACTTCTTTCTGTTCAGTAAAGTAGGAAAGTAGCAGGAGACATGATAGAACTGTATTACTGTACAAGACTATACTGCCATCGAGAGGTATTGGGTGATATCATACCAATTGCAGAGTTGAAGAACTGCAAAAATGGGAAAAAACCCAGCTTATTTTTAAAAACTCACATGTGTATGGGTGCATAGCTGGCTGACTTTGTTAAAACACAGTTAAAGGCGTGCAGATTTCTAGTTATGTGTGTATGAATCGTTCTTGGATGACAGTGATATTTCCCTTTCATTTTCTTGCTCTAAATCAAGCAAGACCATAAGTGCTTGTGATTAGGTCAAATGTTAAATTCTTTCCGAATAATATGGGCCCTTTGTGGGCCCTTACAGATAATTATCTATGCAGTACCTCTGGGTATCTACTCCTATAAATAACTCAGAATTGTAGTTTTTACTTTAATCATATGATAAGAGCTGAAAAGTAATAGATTTACTTTTACAGTCAGATCATTTGTTTAAAAAATGATTAGAAGAGGTGATAAGGAATTTAGAGTTGAGGGTATTCAAGTTTGTAACTTCAATACAGGAAAATTGGTGTTACTGGGAACCGTCTGTGTTAAGCAGTTGATGAATTTGATTTTTCTGACACATAGTGGAGAAATCATTAAGCTTGAGCAACCTGAGCTTAAATGGTGTTTATTCTGGACAAAAAAAAAATGTAGTTTTCAAATTCTGCCCTTCAGGAGCTTATTTCAAATTTTATAATTAAATGCATTTTTAACTGCAAAAGCTAGCAAACCAGAAGGCAGTGTTCTTCAACTTTGGGCCAAACCAAATGAATGAGCAGGGTGATACAATGTGCTGAGGATGTTTTGTCTGTTTTTTTTCCTTACCAGTTTATACCAGTACCTTGAAAAGACTGGAAAAAAAATAGATTATGAGATTTCTTCCATTGTATCCACTATGCAAAAACTTAGAAAGAAGACAGAAGCCATGCTATTGTGATTCAAGCTACCGATTTGGAGATCAGGATATCTGGAGACTCTGACAAGTTGTGAATGTTTGAGCAGAGGGGAACGCGCACACTGGTCATACAATTAACCTGTCTGCCTCAAAACCCCTTCTTGAAAAACCAGAGTCATTGTACTTTCCTCACAGAAGCACTGGGAGGAAATAAATTAATATTTATGAGATGCTTGCATTACTGTGATGATGAATAACACAATAGGAGTTACCAGTACTAGATAAGCAAGAAATCATTTCATTAGAGTACAGTAGCCATCTCCGGTTTGCTTCCCCCCCATTCTGAGAGCAAGGAGCTGCAGTTACCAGCACAGATGCTCAAATAACAGAATGATCAAAGCTCCCCACCAGGCGACTGTACTTGTTACTACTGAAACTGCCTCTGTGCAGGCTGATAAACCAGCCTCCCTCTGCATCACAAGGCAGGCAGGTGGTAGAAACCCTCCTGCTGAGACCTCTGTCAGGTATTATCTGGCTCATCACTTTCAGTTATTCACCGTTTGATTTTTGAGTGTATCTTTGATCAAATTCAGAGCATGACAAAGGTTGTTCAGGGAGTTCTGGGCTAGTATCTGGACAGTTTGGAAACACTTCACTGGAAATGACCAGTGTCTCTCTTCAAACCTGCTGTGTGGGCAGCAAAATTGGTCCTTTTAGTGCTGTCTGGTGCATGCAGGTCTCAGTGTTTTTAAAAATTTGAATGTAGCGAGCTTGATTGTATGAAGTGGGTAAATAATAGCATCCATGTTTTTAAATAACAAGCTGAAGCAGAGGAAGTCCTGTGTGATTTAGCCAGAGCAGCAGAAGTGTAATGCAGTTGGGCATGCAAATGTAGGCATTTATATGTGCTGGCACTTGAGGTACTTTCCATCTGTTTGCATTGAAATTATATTATATTGAAATTATTTGCCTTTATTCTCCTTTAAAATAAGATATATGTTTCTACTTCCTTTCTTTAAATATGGCATTCGCTTATAAACATTTTTATAGATTTTTAAATTGTTCCATGTTTTGGTGCATTAATAGTAATAATACTACTAATACTTAATTTTGTTGTAATCTTTTAAAATTTAATATGGTTTTCCTGTAGTGAAAATTAAAGGAACATTTCTCATGGAGTCATGGCACAATGAACTACAGGAATATCATACTGAGGGAAAGTACTTAATTGTGCTAATAGATCAATTGATATGAGTTTTTAAGTGATGTGTTTTAGAGAATGGCTGTGGTGTAACAAACTTGCAAATGAACATTATCACCTGCAATTCAGTTTTTATCATTTTTAGGAAGAAAATGTGTATATTGGCATGTGGGAATGCCTAATAACTGTAATACCTACACCAAAATTTTTATTATATAGGAATATGTAATTCATCAAAGAACCTTTCCAGGGTTCTTTTTATTTATTTTGAGAATTTGCAAGATGAGTAGACAAGTAAAAGAAATATTTGGTTTTGTTTTTAATGCTTAGCATGTTTCAGTTTAAGTGCAAAACTTAAGTTAGCATATGTGCCACATAATTTATCAGTCTAATTTTTGATGGCAACAAGAATAGCAGTTTTATATATACCAGGATTCTGGTTTGGTAAAAGCAGTTAAATTAAATTATGCCAATTTGAAAGTCAAAACCAGTTGAGTTACACAAGAGCATGCTTTTTCTGGTTGAAATAGGAAACACTTGGGATATTTCAGGGGTTATGTAAAGACTTTAATTTGTAACCACATTGTGTATGCTCACTCTAAGTGGTAGACAAGAACAGTTGTTCGTGTGATTTGCCATTTCTTTAGCACATGATTTGAACCATATTACTGAGCTTATTTTTTATTTTGAATGATAGTTAATCTGAGCTACAATTAATTCTTTTAACACTGGGATAATATTAAAAAGATGTGTACGTGGTGTTTACATACTAGACATGACTACATGCAAATGTTTTTAAATGCTTATTTCATTTTTGTCATTACCTTCTAGAACAAAATAGTTGTTTTGTTGTAAGGAGGGCAAGGGTTGCCCTTTGCATAGTTTGTGTGATTTCAGAATCAAGAGAAGAGCATAGCTGTCAGGCCACAGAATTAGGTACTTAACAGAAGTTAGAATGATGCTTTACTTTTTTTTCTGGTTGCAGATTTGTAGCTCGGGATCTGTCAGTGTAGTGGAAAGGCTGTGCCCTAAGTTACATATGATGAATGAGATGAACTTCACAAGAAGCAGAGGAAGTCTGAAATGCTTGTCACTGTTGCGTTCTAAATCAGACTTCCAGAATTGGTTGAGTGGTGTCTTCCCAACAAATGGAGACTGACACATTGAAAACATTTAGTGGTTCTCGATTAATAGAATCCTTGAGTGTGTAGACCTTCTTTTCTTAATACCTGGTACCTAAATAATGATGTAGAGCTCAGACTCTTAAATCAAACGGCACTAAATGGCATTGAAACTGGTAGTTTAGGGTTTTTTTTAAAAAAAGCACAATATGCTTGCAGTTCTGTTTATTGGAATCCATGTGTTCTTTGTTATATGAGCTCATGTGAAAATTGAAAAAAGTTTCTGCAAGATTTCTACTCCTCAACAGTATAATTTCACTTTCCATATACTGCACATCACAGCTTCTTTACTAGTTACTAATTTTTCCTTTTACTTCATTACTTGTGTTAGAGTGTTCTTGGCTTGTCACTGCTGCATAACTTGGTGTTGGTGAGCGTGTTCTTGCAGAAACAATTGAGCTAGTGTCTGTCTGATGTACTGCAGTGTCCTGCAGTGGCTGACCTGCTTCCTCTCTCTTTTTCCTCACCACTCATCTAGTGGGGGTGTAGGTTTCTTACCTTGTGAGGTGCACTAATACCAAAACTCTTGTCTGCTAACAGCTTAACTGACTGCAGCAGGATTGAAAATGTCTTATTTTGAAAGTAACAGGATGCACACTGTAAATAAGGTAGCAAGTTAATATATTTATTTCTACTTTTAATTTCAGGCTGGAGGTTCTCAAGTAATCTTTACCAATCCGCTGGAAATTGTCAAGATTCGATTGCAGGTGGCTGGAGAAATTACTACTGGTCCACGAGTTAGTGCCCTCAGTGTATTAAGGGACTTAGGTTTCTTTGGTCTCTACAAGGTATGTTTTTTAAAAATGTTAAAAATAAGCCTATTATAAATCTTTCAAATCAACATAAAATTTGATTGTTCTCACAAACTTTTATAGGTGGACACGATTTTACTTTTTAAAAAAAACAATTATGTGATATTATATCTTCATTTTTCATTTTTGATTAAGGGAAGAAACTGTCTCATCTTTATGAGCATGTATTTTTTTGTAAATTTTACTGATATTTCTTTTCTCACTTCAGCAGGTTTAAGGTTCATTGAGTATTAGTTTGTGATTCCTCATATTCTGCCTGGTGTAAAAATAAGCTTATTTTCATCTGCTACATGATATAGAGCTTACAGTTTTGTAACTTTGCTTTTGCTCTTCTGTGTTTGATTCAGCAACTTTCCCAGATGTCATCGTTCATTTGGTGATGGGAATTAATTGCAGCACAATAATAGTGAAGAAATACAGACAGTGGGAGCCCAGCATAAAAATAAACTCCTAAACCAAGCTTCCCCTTGCTTCCTTAGAAGAATATTTCCCTAAATAATACCACAAAAAGCTGCCTTTGTGAGCGTATGCGACAGACTCCACAGTTCTGCTTGCTACTGCTTTCACATAGATACATAAATACGTAGAAGCAAAGTTAGGTTTAATGATGGCAGCAGGAATAAAAACATCTTCTGAATGTTGAGTCTAATAGGATATATGCTACAAATAATTTAAAGGATTAAGATATTTTAATAGTGTCTTCTACTTCTAGATGAAGGAGGCTAGATATGGGGGAATATGAAAGCTCTTAAAGTACCTTGAGATAGCCAGTACAGTCAAGTCTTGAAACAAAAGCTGTAATGAATACCGTATACTACAGACTCTGCAGCCTACAACTTGGGAGAAAGCTTTCACACTTCCAATTTTTCTCAGGATTTCCAGTGAAGCAGTCAGTATTCCTCTGTTTCTTATTTACAGCCGGGCAGGTATAAATTGAAGATGCTTCAGAAGACACCAAATGAGCCCCATCCCCCTTCTCCACAGTATTTGAATTCCATCTGCTTTTTTAAGCATAGAGTCTTTTAAAATTGTTCTGTTAACATTACAAAGAAGGAGCCTGCCCGAGAGAACGTGTCTGTATGTTTTGGCCTGGAGAGAAGTTGCAGGTCTGAATAGGATTTAATGGGGAGTTGTTTTTCCCTTTAAATTGACTTGCTAATTTTTTAGGTGTTTTACTGAAGCTGAGGCTATTGTGTAAACTCCTAGTAAATGGCATTAGTGTGTTGATCAGCTTAACATTTACAACTGAAAACAGAGATTTTGTAAAGAGTCTGCTTCCCTGAGGCTGTGCAGGAATGGAGGTCAGCCACTGACTTTTACTTGGACTAGCAAAAAGAAAACCCAAAATGAGAACCAGTGACGAACTAGTTTACTAAAGTAGCAATTTCTGAATTTTTTCTCTCCCTGAATACCTGCTCTTCGTGGTTGAGCAGAATTTGCTACATTTTTCCATTTTTATGGAAATATGGATTTTTATAATACTGGTGGATATTAGTCAGGACTACACATGAACACAAGGTAGTTACAGCACTGTTGCATTGAAACAGACAGTTATTTAATCACAAGACACACAGTTTCATTGCTTCATATATTGAGTACCTCCACAAAAAAACCCCAAAAAAGCCACAGAAGGGTGTGGGCTTGGTTTTACTCAGTTGTTGTCTCTGTTTCTGTCTCTCTCAATCCCTCCACCCCACTTTTTGTGTTCATGTCCTTTTGTATGGCGTTAGGATTCATTGCCTTCAAAAACTTGAGTGATATGACAAAACTAGAGAATTTAGCCTGGCAATGACAGGCACCCACTGAGCACAGACCACATCACAAGGCTTGTGTCCAAGGGCAGCCTTAGTCACAGCTAGGTCTCTAATTGGGCAGGTTTGTGCTGTTCTCTACCAAACATTTGGCACTGCAAGCCAAAAGAAAATGGCAGTCCTATCTGCCCCCTTTCCTGTATGCCAGTGAGAACGTTGGTGCACCCATATAATGATCTGGAACAAGGAAGTCATTAAAGCCTCCTCCTCCTTAGGGCTTAGTTTGTTTTGAACCCAGACCAGCTCCCTGTGTAGCTTCTCAGGATGGTTGTACCCAGTCGAAGAGAGGAATGGCTGTGGCATGGGGAACCAGTCTGTCTCAGAATAGTTTTTAACTGCCTTGAGGTGCCTGTGGAACAGCAGTGTTAGAGGCAAAAGCAGCCCTCTCCTGAATGCTTGTGCTGGAGCTGGCAATGTTTGTGAGGCCAGGGAGGCATTAACACTGCATCAGTCAACAGCCCCAGTAAATGCTACCCAGACACATCAATGGTCTTAAATGAATTTCAGATGAGACTAGATTTGGTAGGTGCTGCCTTCTCTGGTGGTGCTTCTAAATTAATTTAGTAAGTATAATGACCAAGTGGACATCAAATAATAATGAATCTTCTACTAATGAGAACTGAAGTATCTTGGTATGTTTGGAATGTTCATACTCTTAACAAGTCACATTAGCTTTAAACTATAAAACAGGAATGAGGATTGTACGACTATCTCAGTACTTCTCACTGTTCACTCTAACATGAACAACTCTTCCATTTGCATCTGAAGTCTTTGTTTTAGCTTTGTCTTTTGTGTCTCAAGACACAAGACTTGTATCTCAAGCCCTTAAAGTACTTATTTTAGTAGATCTTGGTATGACTCCATATATGCTGCTGTGGAAGAACACAAATAGATAGTTGTTCTAGAAGATAGTTTTATTTCGGAATCTTGGAGTTTCTTTGTTGGCTTAATGGGCCTTCATGTAAGTATTCCAGCGGTTTAAACACTTGTCTGTCTTAGCCACGACTTAAACTAGCTGATTGACTTTCTTCTGCAACTGTTGAAAGTAAAATTTTAGACTTCTAATTTCAGGAATTTTAGTTTGAAATAAATGGATGTCTTTTTTGGTTTTAAGTTTTATTTACCACATTGCAAGGACTGCAGTGAAAATTCACCTTTCTTAGTTCAGAGAAAAGTCATCCCTGAAAGCTGTTCTTACCACTGCAGATCCATCTGGCATGCTCTGCTTGGTTCCCATGAGTCATTTATGCTGAAATTCAGGTGAAAATCTGTAAGAGTCCCAGATAGTAGTCAGCAAGGAAGAATGTATTAATTGTAAGTGCAGCCAGAAGATGTGAAGAATTGGTCTTAGGTTCATGAGGCAAATTCCTGCATGTCTTAACAAGATGTACTGCTTGTTTTTTGAATTATTATATTTTGTATTATTTTCTACCTATGAAGCACTTCTTGCAGATTTCAAAATAAAATGCCCACACACCCTGATATAGGTAATTTCAGTGCTCCTGTCTTGCATAAACAGAGAAAACCAAGGCACAGACAGATAAATCTCATGTCAACAAATTAACAAAGAAAATGCTATGTAAACCCTTTTTACTGCCAGCTGAGTGAATCTTGTATTGATTATGATCGTAATTATCCAGCATTCTAGTCCAGATGAATATCCTTTGAGGATCACTGTGAAGTTGGATTACATAATTTTGGTGTCCCTCTATATAAGTGAGAGTAATATTCTTTTGGGTCATTCATTGGCATGTTCATGTGGCACTTAACTGTGCTACCAACAGAAACAGTTCACAGTTGTACTGTGCTGAGATCTCTGCTCTGTGCTCTCTCTTCTTGCAGATTTGATGTTAGAATAATTTTTATTGAGAACCTGTCCTGGAGGTCACCTGGGCAATCTGACCAGGTATTTGACCACCTTCATGGTTTAAAGCAAACAAAGAAAACAAAAAGACCCACACCCTTTTTTTTATGCCTCATTGAACTGGCCATGTTCAAGCTTCTGTCCATTGCCTCTGATCCTTCCACTGTGCACCTCCAAGAGTAGTTTTCTTTCCCTGCACTCTCCTTTAAGTGAGCAATAAGGTCTCTCCCTAGCCTGCTCTTCTCAGAGTTGAGCACACCGAGTTCCTGTCTTCATATGCCATGGACTACACAACCTGCTTGATGGCCCTGTACTGGACTCACTCCAGTGTGAAAACATCTTTCTTGCGTGGGAGAGACCAGACCTGGACACAGGGCTCCAGCTATGGTCCCAGCAGTGCTGAATGAAGGTAATAATCACATCCCTTGCAGTCTTGCTAGTATAGCCCAGGGTGTGGCTGTCTGACTTCACTGCAAAGAGGCATTGCTGACCCATACTCAACTTGGGCACAGTATCCTCCACTTTCGAGAATTTTTCTCCAAAGATGCTTTCAGCCTGTTCTGCTGCATAGGTCAATTCCAGTCCAGATGCAGGACCTTGCATTTGCTGATTTGAACTTCATTATATTCTTATCAGCCTGTATCTCCATCCTATGAAGGTGTCTCTGAACAGTAGCCTCCTGCTGTAGCACACTATTTCCCTAATTCAGCATCATCAGCTGAGAATGCAGCTCATGTTCCACTGGTTTAGCAATGGGATATTATGACAGACCATCTCAAAAGCCAGGCTTTTAGTCAAGGTGTACAACATCCATTGCTGTCCCCTTATCCAGAGGTCTGGCAAACTGTGAGACTGTGATTCAGTAAATCCATACTGGTTGTTCCTAGTCTCTCTTTTGTCCTTTATATGCTTGGAAATGGCTTCCGGGAACATTGGCTCCATAAACCTCCCAGGAACAGAAGTGTGCCCAATCTTGTAAATCTTGTAGTTTCCCAGATCATCCTTCTTGCTCTTCAAGATGGGTGTGATATTTGTCTGTTCTAGTTACCAGAACCCCCTTGTCCGACTTGACCTTTTGAAGGCAATAACAACCTCACAATGTCACCAGCCAGCTGTCTCGGCACCACTGGAGGTATCTGTTCTGGTCTCAAGGTTGTGTGTGTGCAGATGGCTCTAAGTGCCCTGTCTGCAGGTAATGCAGACTTTCCAGGTAAGCTTGTGGAGCTGAGAGGCCTGGGGACAAGTTTTACTGTAAAATTACTGACAAAAGTAATTACTCTGCTTTTTCCATGTACTTTGTCACTAGGTTTCCTGCCCCCATTGTGCAACAGCCTCACAATTTATTTATTGTCCTTTTGCTGCTGATGTGCTTACAGGAGCCCTTTTTTACTCCCCCTTCACATCCCTTACTAGATCAATCTCCATCTGATCCTTGGCTTTTCAGTCTCAATTGCTGCACACCCAAGCAGTGGTTCTGTATATCCTGGGTAGCCCATGTCCACCTCTGCTTCCCTTTTATTTTCTGCATTTGGGCTCAGTCATGAGTTCCTCCATGCTGGTCATCTGAGTTGGTTGCTCAACCTTCTACACAGTGGAATAAACCATCCTAGTGCTTTTGAGGAGACTGTCCTTGGTGGACCTTTGTAACTCTTAAAGTTTTTCTTTGGGGGAAAATTCCTATTACAGCACATAGAGCTCAGGGTCAGATAATTGATATCTCCTTCTCTTCCTTCCTCACCAAAGAACTAAACAGTAGGTCTGGGGTCATAATAAGTGCAAAAATTTACAGTCAAAGCTTCCTCCTAGACTCCCTGTGCTTTCACTGGGTGGTCAGATATTAGCCATCCTGTAATGATATGCAGCTTGGAAATAAAATGCATGTTTATTCCAGCAATAAAAAGATTTGACACATACAGCTCGTTAAGCTGACTGCTGGGTTGAACCCTGTAGTTCTTTAAAGCTAGAAAGCAAATACCTTTTTCTGCCTTTGTCTAAAATTCTGAACTACTTGTGTAAATAAGTATGTTAAAACACTGTACTTCTCAAAATCCAGCTGCTGCTTTGGGGAGGCACATAACAGCACTTCTGCAGAAGGAATTTGTTTCCTCTATTTGTGTTCTTTCTCCCAGTAATAGTAACCCTGAAAGCACTAGGGCATGGAAGCTTGTGACTAGTAAATTCTTTAGCTACAGATACTGTGTAGATGACAGCTATTCTTAAAAATATAGAGACAACATATCACAGTCAGGAAAAATATCATTTAAGCTAATGCAAAATGTCATTTGTGTTGGCAGAAATGGGAAAGGATACTTTTCTGGTTTTCAATATTTTTAATAGATTTTATTTAATTCCTAGTCACACCTGAATATTGAAGTAATCATCCAAGATTAGCTAATACATTTCCTGTCTTCTGCCTGTCTTACACCATAATATGAATAAAGTCCCGTTAAAGTCAGTTGAATTTATATTCTACTGGTTTTGAAAGACATCTTTAAAGTGTTCATGTAAATAAGCACTGTAAGTATACCTGTTTATTTTGTACATCACAGAATACTCATATCCATATAATATCTGCCATAAAATGTTTAATAAAACGTTACTCCTCTTATACATAATCATTCTGAATAGTGCTTTACAGCATAACAGACAGTACCACTCCATAATTTTGCACAACAAAGTTATTCTATATCCCAGGAAGACAGTAAATAATAGAGTGGTAAATGATTCTTCAAGGAAAGGGTATTTTGGTTGTGGTAATGTTTATTTTTATAATTACTACAAGGTATTTAGCTCAGATTTGTGCTTTGGCTGATATTGCCAACACAGTTTTCATTTCCAAAACTAGTCAGAAAAGTTTCCAAAAATCTCCTTTTCCCCCTCCCCTCCCTTCCCCCCAAATACTTCATAAACAAGCTTCTGGTGTGTTGACCTGGAAAGTGTAATCTCAGGTGACAGGATGTATACAAACCTCTCACCTGGTTCCTTTGATAACAGCTGAGCTATTTCACATCATGAGGCTGAGGATTTACAGCAGGATGATAAACATATGAAACACAGTAGTAAAAGTTTTGAGTTAAATTTTGCATCCACCATGCCTGTTTGTGACTGTTCTCATATGTGAGAACCTGCTTTTCAGAAATTTCCTTTGAAATTAAAAAAAACCCCGCCCTTCCAACTAAAACAGCTATATTTTTTTTCCTGCAAACCGAATTGAAATTCCTGGTAGAGCATTTGAAATCAGCATTTTATTCCTCTAACTTGATGTTCTGAATCAGTTTCATATTTTGGTTGGTATAAATATATGTGAATAAAAACCTATAGTAGCTCTTAATGCAATGTCATTTTACAGTGGAAAAAAAAAAATGCAGCCCTTGAAAGCAAATACCAGTAATATTTGACTGACTGTTACAAAACCTGTTAGGTGCTGTTAGGACTCCGATTCCAAAGGGTTAAGTCTGTAGTAAAACCCAAGAAGAATGCAAAATGATCAAGAAATGACATGCTGCCTATTGTTTGTAGCTATAGGATCAAAATAACAATTATACATGCCAAATAAATTCTAAACCTGTAAAAGAGAAAAAGAGGGGGTGGCTGTAAGTACAGGTGCCAGAAGCATTAAATAACTCTCTCAGACAAGGTGCACCACTGTTGTCTTGAATGCTGCTAGGTCCCCCCAGTCTGGCATTTTTCCCCCTGCACTAGACAATGTGCATTCACTGCAGGAGACTAGGCTAAGCCTTCGTCTCCCAGACCTGCCGGCTCCTTCGGCCCAACCCGACACAGAGGTGCCTTTGTCAGTATAATTACCCTCCCCTTGTAGTAGAAATAGTTTGTTTAGAGCCTTATTTGCAGGTAGAGCTGGTATAAGCAGGAATTAGCATGCTAAAGAACCTGCCCCAGCACTGACTTGGGTTTATTTATCCGAATCTTTGACAATCAGGGTTTTTTTGCCTCAGTTGGTTTATTCAGTGAGATACTATTCGAGATTAAGAGCTTTAAGGTTATTAAAGAGATTGAAGATGGGAGCCAACTGGCTGTTGTGCGAGGAAGGCGCATGTCCTGGTGTGTAGGATCTCCCAACAATTTCATGCCTGGCAGGTCTGCACCTTGGCTGCCTGAATAAACTCTGGCAGATGCTCCTTAACTGCTTTCTGGGGATTGATTAAAACTCCCTTTGGCTTTCAGCACGTTGTCCACATCAAAAAGGTGCAAGAAGTAAAATAAATGTTTCTCTGGCTTTTCAAGATACTGTGGCCAATCTCCCTAAGCCTTCCTAATTGGCCTGGGCTGGTTGCGGATGATTAACTTGAAGTTAAATGGGGCCTGCTTTTAAACGTGCTTTCCCAGACTTTAAACGGAGTGATGGGGGGAAACTTTAGACTGTTGCAATGCTGGACCAGAGCCAAGCTGGGTTATTATTAAAGTGGATCCAAGTTTTGATCCAGGTTTTGCAGGCTGAGCCAACTAAGTTGATGGACATCCCTCCCTCTCTGCATACCTGAATGTATATTATTAGTGATATTAACAATATGCCACTTCTGCCCTATGAAAAAGAGCCTTTTAACGAATGGGGAGGAATATTAGCAGCTCAAGTTGAACTAAGAGTTGCTTGCATTTGGACTTTATTGATTTCTGTAAGTTATTTTAACCATGTCAGGATATTTCAGGGTATGAAAAAAATGCTGAGGAAAAAATGTGTGCAGTGTTTAATGACAACATTGCAAAGAAAATAAAAGTAATGTGCCCTGAGGGCAAAGGCAGTGAGGAGATTTGCTCTGAGGAAAAGCATGCTCTAAAAATAAATCTTTGAAGAAACCATGTCAGTCTGTGAATGTTTCAGTAGTGAGTTTCATAATTTTTCTGTGAGGTAAATACAGTGCAGACCTTTGATCTTTAAAATGTTGGGGTTTTTTTATGCAGTAGTTGGTAAAACCCTAGTCTTGTCTTCCTATGTGAAAACTAAAGGTAAATTGTTAAACAGGCTTCTGATGCGCATGAGAGTCCAGAATCCTTGTCTCTGTTGAATACAAAAGGTTCACCTTCTCTGTGTCCTCAAGGCAGAGCGTATGGGCAGAGCAGCACCACCACCAGTGCTTTCTGAGTTCATTTATGGCATTTTCCTTAGTGTCTCTAGAAAGGCATAACAAGAACCAGGGACTGGCAGCATAAGTCAGACAAATCCAACTGAGTGAGAAGACAGAGGATCTGAACAGGGGGAGTCATGAACCTCCAAAGGGAGTGTCGGGGGAAGTGGTCAGTACTCACTTGCAAACATCAAGAAATAAGCTGAGAAAGTGTGGTGGCTGGAGCAGAGCCTGTTGTGTTCCCTGTGTTCAGTAGCTGAGTCTGTGACACACAGAAACTCTGACTACAAGATCTAATGGCCTTTTTAGATAAATATTTTCTCAGAGGCATTCTCTGACTGCAAACTGCACTTACTAGCGTCTCCTGAGAAGTAGCTTGCAGGACCTGGTTTTCTTGTCACACATCCTGCGGCCTTCCCCTGCCTTGCCTCGTGGAAAGGCAACTTTACGGTTTTTCTGACACCTTGCAGCTCTTTTGTCTTTGATAACCAACATCCAGCTTGGATAAGCACTGTATTTTAACTGGTGTTATAGTACAAGCTAAGCTTACAGATGTTTCCAGGCATATCATTAGATTTAATTAAATTATGTGGATATTAACATGTCCCCTGTGAAATGTCTGGCACTGAGCCACATGCTGGTAGACCTGTGAACAAGAGAAGTACCGTAACAAGGGCACCCCCGGAGGGTTTGTGGATGAAACCTCAAGCAGTTTCACCAGGTCTCCACCCTTGCTTCAAAGAGAAGAGGAGGCTTAGGCTCATCCATGAACCATTTCTTTCTCAAGCTTGAAAGATTTTACCCATTTTCCCAAGCCACCTCTTGTTTGTGCTTTCCTCCTGGTCTTAGTCCTGGCAGGCTCTGGTGTCCTGTGGATCTCCATACTGAGGAAAGGCAGACTGCAAATCACTTTTGCTCTTGGAGCATGGATACTATTTGATATTTTATTTTGGTTGACCTTCCCTGGTGGCCTTTTTGCTTTTCCCCCTGCTTGAAAAACATTTTTGATTGCTTGCCACTACCCCAAAAATTTCCTTTCCTGTTTGCCTCCCTCTTAGATTTGAAACCAACTGTATTGCCGGCAACTTTGTTGGCTGATTGTGCCACTTCCACAAATTGATAGCAAGGCAAATGTAAAATTAAGAGATGAAATTTATTGAAACAAACTGTATCCCAGATAACTTGTACTTCAGAATTCACAAGTCAATCAAGCTGTTGCTGTTCTGCAAAAGACTTGGTGTTATGGCCCTACCCCCTCAATATATGTTGCATTATCAATTATAGTGCCTGTATAGATGTATGGACTGGGCACTCTTTTCCCTGGAGTATTTATTTTAAGTGAGAGTGAGAGGTGACAGACCTATCCAGTGGCTCAGTCTGTTCTAAACATATCTTAAACTCCCACTACAGGTTCATGGCTACAAGGTCAACTATTTTAAAAAGTGTTTTCAGAATTTACTCAAACACGTGATATTTTCTCCATTACCAGCACATAACTACAGTACTACAGAGTGAGGGAGAACAAGCAGACAAGATACATACAGTGACAGAAATTACTGAACCAAGAAACAACACACAGTCACTCCTCAGCTGGGTGAAATACATGGATCTCTAAAAAGTTTGAGAAGAGAAATTGCTTTTTCTATAAACCCTTTGCAGCAAAACGAAAAAATACAACGTTGCTCTGTTCTCGGATATTCATGGTAAATTGGTCATTCTCAGAACTTGTTCTCTTTTTCAACACAGGGTGCTAAGGCATGTTTTTTGCGTGACATCCCCTTCTCTGCCATTTACTTCCCCTGTTACGCTCATTTGAAAGCTTCATTTGCAAATGAAGACGGGAGGGTTAGCCCTGGAAATCTGCTCTTGGCTGGATCAATAGCTGGTAAGTGCCCAGATTTCTTTTTTCATGGCTCTATACTGCACTGGCAGCACAATAGTTAAGGTAGTGACAATAATAACAGAAATTGCTCAAAAGGACTAAATGCAACAATACTGCATTTTGCAACCTTACGCAGAAACAACAAAGTTACCATGCTGTGAAGTGAGTTGAAGATACTGTAAGTTCCTGGTATAATCATAATGTTCAGGAAGCAAAAGAAAGGGAAAAGAAAGCTTTTTGCTGATGTTTTGTTATCATATATCATTGTTCCTTGTGAAGTTACTGTGCTGGTTTTGGCTGTGTCTCGCTGACAGGTAATGGTTTGTCGAAATGATTTACAAAGAAAACCATGGCATTCATAAAATTCTTTATGATTGAATGAATCTTGAATTTTGGTATATATAGTCCAGAAGCCGCACTAGAAGTACAGCTCTCCAAACACAATGACATAACAGGTGACAAAATGATGACAGTATTTGCTACCCTCAGTATCCTATTAAGTTACTTGGCTTCTTGAGGATTTTACCTTTATCGTTTTTTTTAATATTAAACAAAGCAGAAGATCTTGAAAACATTTCTGCAGTGCCAGAGGTTGTTGATTCCTAGCATACCCAGATATGACAGAGGTGCAGAGTGGGTTAGTGATCTTGAGCACTTGGTTTTAGGCTGCTGCATAACAGACAGAAGAGCCCAAACACGCTTAACTTCTCACAGATGAATTTAGCTTCAGTGTGCCAGAGCCTAAGGGAGAAGACAGAGACAGGCTTTGTAAGCCTCAGCTTGCCCTTGTGTCTGCTGCGTGGCTGGGCCCTCTGCAGCACCCAGCTTCTACACCCAAAGGGGACCTCCACTTGGTAGCTGCCTGCTGCAGGAGGCAGCTTGAGAGTCCTGCTCCTGCAGTGTCTGTGGTTGCGCCCAGGAAACAAATAGGCTTGCATATTTGTGCAGCTGGACCTGTAGGGGAGTGTGTAGCAAGCAGGAAGGCTCACATCAGCTGGTATTTCCACCATGCTTATTGGGGTCTGCTTGGTCTCTCCAAGCTGCAGCCAACTTCTTCCTCCAGCATGGCCCCTGGCAGACTGCTGTGATCTGCCAGGTGAGAAAAATGATGGAATGGCATGAATCTAGTACAGAAATGTGGTTTAGCAGTGTTTTCTCATTTGATTTTAAGCTTTCTCCTCCCTGAGAAAACTTCTTGTTCAAGAGTATACACAGGGCTGTGTCTCTTGAGGAGCAGGGCCCTTTTATAGCCAGTATCTGGTCTTAGACAACAGCTAAGATCAGTTGGTTTGTCTTGTTGAAGCATATAGATCTCTATTCAGTGGCTCATAGTCCAAAGGAATTGAGCTGGCACTAGCAAAGCCAGCTGTGTTCCAGTGACCTGCTGCTCAAAACCCCCCTGTCCTCTCCCCTCCCCCAACCCATTCCAGAGCCAGCCTCCAAATCCTCCAACAGGAGCTTTTACAGCCAGCCTATTTCTCACCCATTTTAATGGAACAAAACAATTTTTGAACTTTAGATCATATTTACAGACTTGAAACATAAGATGGCTTTTTTAAGCCAAGTAATTTCTTAGATTTTCCTATTTTTCTTTTTCTAGCCATTGTCAGGTGATTGCAGACTGAGATAACCGTCCTTTGAAGTTCAGGCACAGAAGCAGTCTTTATTGTTGCTGATATGGCTCACCAATCTAGCTATAATGTGAATTTTATCCAGTGCTTCCTGTGAATCCCATTCTAGGTTAACTCTCATGAGCAAATTACAGTGTTAGAGATACAACACTCACCATACTGCTTACAAAAACAAGAAATTTGTTTTATTGGGTACATGTAAAGCGTGATGGGGGTGCATGTGTCCACTGTTTTGCCAAATGTCAAGGGAAAGACAAAACACCCACCACTTCTGAAAAGCTGGCTTCGGTCTCTGGGCTGATATCTCTTCTCTGGCCAGGGGTCTCACCTGGTCATCAGACTTTGGATGTGTGCATGAGCTCTGGCTGCATGTGGGAAATGCACCCTTCCCACACAAAGGCCGTGGTGCTGGGATATTCAAGCTAGCCATACTCAGATGTGCACCTGTGTCCTTTGCCAGTGCGTGTTGCTTGTACTGCTTACATTAACTTCCTTTCCATTGTGGCTGGGGTCACAGGCAACATGCATGTCATCTAGCTTGATCTGCTTCTGGTTTTCAGTGTTCACCAGATGTCTCAACCTGTTGAGCCGTAGCATATTCTGAGATGATTCTGATATCATGTGCAGGATCTCTCCTTAATTTGCTCCATCTGCTTCTTGCCTCCATGAACTTCCTTCTCCTCCCCTAGCTCCTCTTTTTTCTTGTCAGCTCCTGCTGGGCTATTTGTCACATTCTGATTGCGAGCTTCTCTTGGCAGCAATCTGTAAATTCGATTTGTCTGTAAACACTTTTGTCCTGTACACATAGTTCCTAAAAAAAGGATTTTAAGTATCTCAAGTGCAAAATATCTTCAATAATATAGAGTGAGTGATAAGGAGATGGAAGTCAACGTGTAGTAAGCAGAATTGTTTCTAAGTAAGTTCTTTGGTTTTCTTGAAAACACTGGTTGGCTTTTGAAGGACAAAAGTCGGGCTTTAAATTGAAGACTCGGGCAATACCCTGGTGTGGCTAAGGCTAAGCAAAGAGGAATTTCAGTGTTTCTGGAGTTCAAAAACCTTGACCAGGTTTTAGTGCTTGCCTGTCAGACAGGTCATGCTTGCACTGAGTGCATGCTCAGTCTATGAGTTATTTGGGGGGTACAAGGAGAGGAGGAGGAAGTCTTCTCTGGGTGATAGGCACATGATTTGATCTCTTGGAGCAGTCTGCAGGAAGGGTGCTCTGGAGCTTGAGGCCAGACCATGGTGGTTTGGACAAAAGTTGTTACAGAATTATTAAGCTGGAAAAAAAAAAAGGAAAGGAGATTTATGCATCTACATCTGACCAAGTTGGTTTGGAACAGATACAGAATGGAAAAGTAATAAAACCATAAGAGACAGTGTCTTCTGGGTACAGTCTTGGTGCTTTTCTTTGCCTTTTTTTTTGGCTTTTGTTTTTTTTCCAATTCTAAACATGGGCAGCCCCAAGTTTGGATAGGAATGATTTTAGAAATACCACCCATTGGTAATTTGGTATTTTTTACTTTCAGTTGATTATCTGCCAGGGTAAATTTAAATCTTCCTCCACATATTCTGCTGAGGATGTCAGCTGTGGCTTTGCAGCTGAGCAGCCTGCCATTCCTAATGAGAAGAATGACCCTTTTTGTAGGCCTTAGCTCTCAAGCAGTGCTGAGCATGCATGGCATTATCTGGTTCTCGGTGACATTGCTGCATGAGGGGTGTTTGTGTGTCTGTGTGTGTACAGCCTGTTCTAGCACAGTGTACAACCAGGATGCCAGCAACCACAGAGAGGAATGAAAGGGAAAGGGAAATATCAGCCTTCCTTCCAAAAGCTTTGTGCTTATTAACTATGCAAGTTTCTGATTAGCACTGAAAACTCCAATCTGTGCCTCCCAGCTTGGCAGGAAGCATGTGACCTGGTTGTTCCTCTGGGAGAAGCTCTCTCTGGGTTAAGCCACGTCCACAACAGCCACCTTTTGTTGTTTGTTGCTTGTTCTCCTTCCCAGCTTCTGCTTAAATCAAATGTGGCTGGATTCTCCTGATGTAAGGAGGAAAGACCTGCTTACTTGTGGATAAACGAGGTGTGTGTAGCCTATGTGCCAAGCCAGTGGTACCCACCTGATGACTTTTGTGTTGTGCAGGTATGCCTGCAGCCTCTCTGGTCACCCCTGCAGATGTGATCAAAACAAGGCTACAGGTGGCAGCCCGAGCAGGACAGACCACCTACAGTGGCGTTGTGGACTGTTTTGCCAAGATCCTGCGGGAGGAAGGTCCGAAGGCTCTCTGGAAAGGAGCAGGAGGTGTGTAAAAGAGCTTTGATTGCCAAGTGATTTCTAATTGAGGCATTTGTCACTTAGGAACTTTCTTCTTTTCTTTCAAGCTCGTGTATTTCGATCTTCTCCTCAGTTTGGTGTAACTCTGGTGACTTATGAGCTACTGCAGAGATGGTTTTATGTGGACTTTGGAGGAGTGTAAGTATGTGGTATCTGAATATACCAGGGATCCTGAAGTTACTTTTGGTTTTGTTGGGTCTTGGTCCTCGTCAGAACATCAGAGCCAGGGGCTTGCTAGGACATGTTATAAAGGCTTTGTAAATATTATTTAAAGCACACTATACTGGTGGAGGTTGGGATGATATTCCAGTACCTGTTTCATAGCAAGATATTACCATATTTTATATCACAGTTTCAAGCAGGGGACCTATGTTAGTGTAAACAGAGACAGTGGGAGGCTAAATAATGGGCTGGGGATGTTACTGCAGGGAAAAACGTGATGCCTGCCAGGTCAGGATACACTCTGCATTAGTCCTCATTATTTGGTGGTGGAGCTGTGTCCCTGATTAGATAGGGCATTTGACATCCAAAAAAGTATACAGTTGTCACCAGCTTCAAAACCGATTTGTTGAAGCTTCAGCTGTGCCTCCTGCCTTTGTTGACAATACAGGTGGATGTGCATATAGCTGTTTCACTTGATCCCAGAGCAGCTGCAGACTCTTTATGGATCTTTGTGGAAAGCAGTTTGAAAGCCACCACAAAAATTACTTAAACTCTGCTATATTCCTGGATTGGTTGTGTGCTGTAGCAAAGACTTACGAACCCATTATCTCACACTGCAGTTTTGATTAATGCCCTGCAACTTTTATCTGGATTTGACCATACTCAATCAACATGAAGGCTCCTGAAGGTTTTAAAACAGGGTCTTTCTCCTTACATTTAATTTAGTTACTTACAGGGAAGTATACTCAGATGTCTCATTAAATTTACTTTATGGAGGAGATTTTTGTGAATACTGACTTTACTCTGTGGAAGTTGATTTATTATTTTTATTATTTTGCAGAAAACCAGCTGGATCAGAGACAGTTCCTAAATCTAGGATCACGCTCCCTGCTCCTAACCCTGACCATGTTGGTGGTTATAAATTGGCAGTTGCCACTTTTGCAGGGATTGAAAACAAGTTTGGACTTTACCTACCTCGGTTTAAGCCATCGCCACCTACCTCAAAGGCTGCTGCAGCAGTAGGACCCTAAGTTTATTGCTGTAGGGTTTTTGTTATTAGTTGGGAAAGAGCCACTTTTCTAATTGGTTAATACTTTGTTCCTTTAGCTTCTCATCATATAAAAGATTAGCTTCATTTGAGTTTTAAGGTAATTTTCATCTTAAATGTAATCATTTGTCTTTGTGCTTCCGTAACCAGATCACTGTGAAATTCTTACCAGTTGTTTTAAGTTTGGGACCATGAATGTATTTGTCCACATCTGACATGTGCTTGTGTTGGGAAGACACTAATTTTAGGTTCCGTTTATTGGGGAGGGCTGGGTGAGAGCTGTGAACCAGATCATTTTACAGGCAATGCTCAGTTGCAGATTACCAGGGCAGATGTCGCACATCGTCACTTAGATGGAGAACTCAGTGGATATCACGGTGCTCAAAGCAGAATGATTTGGACTGTGCGTGTAAACTGGTTTTAAACTTGGTGCGTGTCTGTAGAGGTCAGCAAATATATACCCGGTACCTAAGTATGCCAGTACAGCTTCAACTTTTTAAATCTGTACACGCACAAGTTCTGTTTCTGGATTGTATTATGGAGCTTTTATGTGGAACATGTTTTTGTAATGGAAACCACATTTATAAATGTTTAGCCGTTGTATTATGTTACTGGTATCAAAATGCTCAAAAGAAAGTGTTATTGTCCATAGTCTTTGCACTTTATGGCAGAACTTTTGGCATTCTACTACACATACAAGGAAATTTCATAACTAGGTGCCTATCTTGGGTTGCTGGTGTTTGGAATTCAGTTTGTATATGCACTTCTATAGTAAAACGCTGCTTGTTTAAATAACTGCAATAGAAAATTCATGCACTGTATCAATGGTACCTGCCTTAACTGCTGGCTTGTAATTGGCAAATAGGTGGTTTCAGATTCTTATTTACTTCATTGAGTCAGAAGAGATTAAATAATCTAAAATAAAAGATTTTACTTAATTTTTGGTGCCTTGCACAGTGTTTAGAAAATTCTGTATTTATGAAGATAGAAATAAACCTTTCAAACAGATGCACACATGGTATTCTGTTACGGCAATAGCGCAGTACATCAAATGTCTTGTTCAACTTCAGTGATAAAGTCAGGTTAAGATGAAGCTAGTATTTGCACTTGTAGGCTATAAAAACACTTGCAGCTCGAGAACAAATTACCACAATTCCCCTTCCTAGGAAAGATATCTGTTGGTGGAGATGTCACTCAGGAAAAAAGAGAAACTTCTCCTCAGTCAAAAGCCAGGATTGGAGTAAGCTTTGATATTTTGATCTTTACTTTTGGGGGGAGTTAATGGTTATGAACAGCCTGATCACCGAGTCACTTGAAGGTCCTGTGGGGTGTCTTCTATGATACCTCTTAAGATGAGGAATTTGGCCTTACTTGTCTCCTTGGAGTGGGGCGGGTGAGGGGTGGGTGCCTTCAACCTTGGCTGTAAATTGAGGGAATGCACAGATTTAGCATCTCTGCAGAAGAATTGAGTTTGGTGTGCAATATCACACTGTGCTGTAATTTGTGGAAATACTGAAATGGAAATCACTCTGGTTGTGCATTTGTATTTGGGTCATCATGAAAATTTTTCTCTTGGACTAATTTGTATTTTTAAGTTACTGGTGAAATGGAGTTCAGGGGTCGGAGTAGCGGCACTTGTGTGAAGGCGAGGGGAGCAGATGACATTTACCTGCAGCTGCATCTTGGAGTCTGGCTAAACCAGTGTGCAGAGACTGCACTGGGCTCTGACAGCCGGGAGCTGCTTCCTCCCAGCCCTGAGGATCCGAGTCTCCCCAAACAAGAGCTTCATTTCAGAAATAGGGGGGGGAAAAAGCTGTCCCTTGTATTACTTCATAACTGCCGGGATTTTTGGTTAAGGCTTGTCATATAAGTAAAACATCCTCACTGGGAGATGCCTGTGTTTCACTTGTGACATTTTAGCCTGTTTAAGAGCTGGTTGTATACGTCATCCCTCAGATTTGCCTGACATACCATGTCAGGGGTTTCTGTGGAAAGTCAGCAGCTCAGGGAAGATGTCTGAGTGCAGAGCTGCACCTTCTCCCTGGTCCAGGAGAGGAAGTGCCTGGCCACTGGATGGGCTTGACCGGCAGCTGCTCCCTCCTGGCTCAGTCTGGCGAGGGACACCCAGGCTGCACCCACCAGAGCACGTCCCTCCGCTGCCTGACACCGAACCCCAGTGCTGCTGGGGCTTTGCAGCCAGGAATGGAAGAGGAATTAGAGCTGGGTTATTGTAGGGCTTGCACAACTCCTTGGCTCGTGTGATAAAGACCATTCGTTGCTTGTGTTCCACAAAACCAATTTCTCTGCCTCCTGGTGCCCTCTCATTCCCAGGCCTGGCAGTGTATTTGTGACTTGTTCTTTATTCTGGAGATGAAGGGCAAAGCTCCCATCCCAGCAACAAAGCTCAGGCACAGCACAGCTCTCCTATGGCAGACCCCTCTTAGAAGGCCACAGCCTTCATCTTCTCTGAGCAGGGCTGGACTGTTACCCCCATCCACGGTGGCCCTTCCCTTCCCCATTAATTTTCCTGGAGGATTGTTCTCTCCTGCCCATCTCTTCAGGGTCAGTAGACAGCGGAGGCAGGGGCAGAAGTGTTGAAGAGCCAGTGGCTTCTTTGTTAACACACAGCTCAGTTCCAAACATTCCAAATCGTGCTGCAGCTCTGCCCAGAGATCTTGGGGAAGATCTGTGCCCACAGTCGGCTTCCTCCAGACACAAAAGGATGCATTCCTGCTCTGAAAAGCTTGCAGGCGAAGGAGTTGTCAGATTGCCTTGCAAACAAACAAAACACCCCAAGGACAACGTTTGTCCTCTCTTGGTTTCTGGGTGAGTTATGCAAATGGCTAAAAAGTAAGCTCACTTGCTTCCTGCACTCCAGCTAACTCCCCGTGACAGCACTTCTAGAAAAAAGAAATGGCCAAATACTGGTGATGTTACCTGTCAGACTGAGAGTGGGGCAGGGGTGTCCCTGAAGCAGTTACCCCATGGTTGTGTTTCTTGGTCCAGCAGAAGCTGAGAGATGCTTTTCTGCCTGGTCCCCAGGGAATAGGCTGGGTTTAAGCTGGCTTAATATTGACAGTTTGCAGGGATGCTTTTGTGAGCAAACATACCACGGGCTTCAAAAATAAGTTGGGCAAGTTTTTCTAAACCTGCTAAAAATACAAAACCTGACAAACTGCTCTGCATCATCTTAGAAGGGGACAGCCTGCTTGGAATGACCCTGCTGTAGCCTCCATGTGCACGTACATGTCACGCTGCCTGCTGCTGAGCTCCTCCCCAGTGGCACAGGGACAATGAGGAATCCTCTAGCTTTGCTGTTTAAACGCTGCTGTGAAACTCAGACTCTGTTTTCGGTTTAAAATATTTGCCTTTTTTGCATAAACTAGAAGGCAATTTCCAGAGATAGTGATCATTTGTAAGTTATTTAATGGTTGGGAATATACAAATCTCAAGACATTTGTATTTTAGGTGTCTCCAGAGACTTTCAAACACAGCAAATAACACAGAAGCAGCCTGGGATGAAGTGGTTTCTTTAATGCCGCGCGCCATGTGGTGGTTCTGCTTTCTGCACGGTGGGCAGCGAGTAACTCAGGCTGTGAGACTGGGCAGCCTCTCCCACTGCTGAACATGGGAATGTCATCAAAGTGTCTGTTGCCCTTCAGTGAGATGACATTTGAAGTGTAGTAATCATTTTAACTGCTCCTTGCACTGTTCCTCATCGCACCAGGAAGCAGTACTTCATGCAAGATTCATTCCAGCTGCTGTAGTTATATTGCCTGGCCTTCCTCACACCCAGGCTGGGCAGACACTGTGTACCAGACATGGTGGCGTTACTTCAGGAGTAACCAGTCCTGTAAGCTATAGCACCCTTAGGCGGAGTCCTGCCTTAGGACTGGTGCTGCCCTGCTGATAAAGGAGTGTCCTTTGTCACTGGTCAATGGAGACCATCCCACTCCGTGTGGGATGCCATTTTGCTCTGTGAGGGGTTTCAAGTCTTCTGCTGTTGCTAAAACTCTTCAGAGCGTCTTCCACCTGTCTTGTGTGAAAGAACTTATTCCTAGTTGTTTCCATAGCCCTAGAGATGCAGCCTGTCATTTGTAGTGTGAGATGATGATATTCCAGGGTGTGGTAGGGGCTCTGATGTTTTCAGAAGTAGCAAATGTTTGGGGCATGTTTTGAGACCCAGGAGGGAATACCTTCCATCTTGGAAAATGTATCATGGAGCTCTTGCTGTGTACCATGTGGAAAATGCTGCAGCTCCTGAATCGTTGCAACCCAGCACCATTTGTCCCACCTGCCTTTTCTCTTTGAAGCAGCAAACTACAGGCAATTCTGCTGAGTCTAATCTCAGCAGCCAAGACTTGCTCTGACAGCCTTTTCCATGGAGATGTTTGTGGTGTTCTCAGACTCCAGAGGTAGCCCATTTCATTTCCATCTTTCAGTGATCCACCTCGTCCAAGTGCTGTTACACCATGGACCTGGCATTCCAGCCCCAGTTCAGTTTAGTGTATCCTGGTCAAATTCCAGGTTGGCCAGTGCTGTTTCCATATACCCTGGCTGTCATCTTATTTCTCTATTACCATGGGGTCTCTTGAACAAAATACCTGTCATAAAGCTGAAGAACCCTGCTTCACCTTTTAGCTAATGCCTTCAGCTCTCACCCCCAGTGCCACCTGTCATGTCTCCCCATGTCCTTTCACAGCTCCCTTCAGAACAAATCCCAAATCCCTGGCCACATCATCCTTCTGCCTCTCACTTGTGTTGGCATAGCTCTGATCCTTGGCACTGGAATCAAGGGAGACCCTGGACTTTCCTTCAACAAGTATAGAAGAGTTGTCCCTTCCACATCTACCTCACAGTCCTGTCCTCCATCCTAAACCTAAATTCAGCCTCTTCTTGCCACTTGCCTGCTTTTGCTCTTGTTGGATTTGCTTTTCCTGACCTCTGTGGTTCAGATGTGCTCTCCAGCTCAGTCCGAGAACACAGAAAGCCCACTTGCAATGGTCCTGAAAGAGCCAGCCTGTCTTCTGACCCATTCCACACCCGGAACAGTCATGCCAGTATCCTGGCAGTGCTAGAGCATAGGATATAGCCTTTATGTTCTTCCTTCTATTCTCTGGATGTTTGTAGGCAAAAGTGACAGGAGAAGATTTCTCTTTGCTCAGATTAAAGGATAATTTGATATTTATTTCCCTACTGGGTAAATTCTGAGGAACATTTTGTCATATGGGCTCTTTTAGAAAGCCAGTGAAGTGGAGCGATTTGTTTAGCAGCAGGAAAATCAAACAAACAAGAACTGTGGGAGATTCCTGGAAGGGCAACAACAAGGGTGGGTCAGAAACTCCACTGCAGGACAATCATGAGCAGCAGGAGGGAAGTAAATGCCTCTTGTTCTTGGGTGCTTTTCCATCTGCTTCAGCTGTGTGAAATGGCCCTTTCATGTTATTGCTCTGCATATACAAACCTGGTGATCTCTGTGGAAATTCAGATCTTTTCCTTGTTCTGTGTGTGTTCTCAGTCTGTACTGCTGAACCCCACACACACACACAAAAAAANGGCTTTCGTTATATTGATTTGCACACAGCCGCAACTGCTGAAGGTCTTCTGAGGCAGATCTTAAAACCATTTCAGAAGCTATTAATGCTGTCAAGTAGTGAGAACTTGGACTTGAACATGCAGACCCCTCTTAGGTTCCAAAAGCTGAATATGGAAAAAGTAGAAGCAAATTTGCCAGCTGTTCCCACTGCACTGATTATGATGAATAGGAGACAGCATCAGCTGAATGCCCTTCCCGTTACACCACAGGCACTCTCAGATGGTGTCCTCACACTCTGCGATGAGCAGCTACTCCAGCGGCTGGGAGGGTAATGAGTTCCCACCTCTGCCTCCCATGACAGCAGTACTTTGCTGGGTATCCACCTGTGCACATATTCTTGGTCTTGTGACCCACTGAGAGCCAGCTGTGCCTCTCCCTCTTCCACAGTGCACCACATCCGCCTTACCCACATAGACAACACTTACGGTTTTTGAAATGAAAACAGGGCAAAACTGGAGAAAAAAAACCCAGAGATGATATCTTAACTGCTCCTTTACAGTCACCTCACCTGGCTGTTTGTCAGCATTCACTTTTAAGCTACAAAAGTGCTGCAAGTCCTTCACTGGTTCTTCAGGACAACTCCCAAAGCACCCAGGGGAACAGCAGGAACACCAAGTTCTCTTAACACATGGCTCCAGTCTCAGGGAGCCACCAGAAGATGACTGATGTATCTCTGCTGTGTACCTAGACATTCTGGGAGAAGATGTTCCCCATAGCCCAGTGGCAGGACACCTCCGTGGGCACTGGGAGATAGTTTCAGGTCCCACCATGAACAAGAAAGTAGCCCATGCACTCTCACTGGGAGTTGCTTCTAACCACCAAGAGGATAAGGGAAATGCAGCTTTTCCAAAGGACTCCTTTCCTTAGTCTACTCTGGCTTTAGCAGTGCAGACTTCCCAGTGGTTCTGGATCAGACCACAGCCCCAAACATGATTAGATGATGTGTTTATTCCTCAAAATGACTGCCCAGAGACAAGGTGCAGCAATGAGACGAGACGAGAAACCTAATGTACAAGATCTGTCTTGTCAGATTCACAGTGTTTCTCGCTAAAATGGTTCACTTCCATGCCCCTGAGTGTGAACCACTGCTAAACCTAGATGTCAGAGCTGTCCTCTGGCTCAGTGCTGTGACGTGGACGTATCAAGCAGCCTCACCACCAACGTCCATCTGGGCCACAGCACTCAATGAGACCAATCTGCACTCTGTTTCTTTGCTCAGGCCACAACAGATTGTCATAAAGGAGCCTATTCCTTTGTCCCCTGTCCCAACCTGTTTCTCAAGACAGTCTGAGGAAGCCTTGTCTCTCCTATTTTCTTTCAGCACATATGGCAGCGCACTGCTGCTCCGTGTGTGCATGTGTGTGCAGGTAAGCATGCTAGGGATGGAGGGAAAATAAAAATTAGCCCCTAGGTTGACAAGCATTAGTGCTTGCCCATGTAAAATTGGTAGTAGGGTCTGATGCACGCAGGTCCATTACTGGCCAGTCCCAATGCCAAATGTATCTATTTACAGAGCAGCTGCATGAGTGTTCTGAGTCAGGGCAGCCACATTTCCCCAGTGCCCCACCAGTGACTGGTAATGAACATGCTGAGCACTGCTGGCAAGGAAAGATCAACCACACTGCAACAGAAGAGGCCTGATACATTTTATTGGCAATACCGGTGTCATACTTGGGAACCACAACCCTTTGTCAGACTGTTAGTGTTAACTTGCATGACAAGTATCAGTGACCAGCTGTATCTGAAATATAGTTAAAGTGCCTAGAAATAATAGGCATCTTAAAAAAAAGGGAAAGGGAACTCATTCCATCCACTCAAGCCAACCTTTATAGATCTTACATCTTAAGCACAACTGATGTACTGTAATTGTTAGGTGGACTTTAATGTAACCTCTACAGCAGCACACAGACAATGCAGTTCTCTCATTATGCACATGCTTTAGGATCGTTTATTTTAATGCTTTCAAATAAATATGTTCCATGCAGCACACCGCAATAAATAAGGAGCAGCAACTTTCGTATAGTACATCCATTCATAATGTAAGTCACCATGTGATACACCACATCTAAAGTCTTTGGCCCAGTCCCATACAGTGAAGCACACCACATCTGCACATAATCATATCTGGCTTCATATGGATTTAATAGGACTATGCCAGAAGGGCAATGTGAACACAAGTTTAACCAGGGGTTCCTAGCTATTAAATACAGCTACTAAGTAGTTAAAAGGCAACAACTAAACCCATAAAGGGTTGATTTGTCTTTTCTTTCTTACTTTTCAGACAGAAATATAAAGTATGAAAATGCTCTGGATATTTTCAGCCTTGTGTAAAGCAGTGTGATTAATATGGAATGCTTTGAGCAATACTGGCATGTACACTGGCATCAAAAGCCACGGCAAGACTGACTCTGACACTGAACACTGGCGTACTCAGCGGGGGAAGCTGCTGTTGTGGTGGGCACTGCTCCTCTCCCTCTAGGCCGCGAGCTCCACCGCCCCCTCTTCTTCACTGTCGGCCCGGTTGGCGCGGATCTCCACCAAGGTCCGGGCGAAGCGCGTCCACTCGTCATTGTGTGGAACAGCCAGCTGCAGGAGAAACCAGCAGGGAATTAATTAAGACACTGGTGGAGTGGGACTGGTTCTCTCTCTGGCCCAAAACTGAGGCACCTTCTTTGAGGAGAGTTCCTAGCACAACCAGCATGGCCGTGCACAGTGAAGCGCCTCACCAGCCCGCTGGGAGCTGGTAACTGGGAAGTGTGGCCAAGTTCACAAGGCACATTTAGCAGTTTCCTATTCAGTGCCAGCCAGAAGGAGCTTTTAGTCAGTGGCAGAGCAAAAGGCTTTATCTGCTTGATTTTGCAGTGTTGCTGCAAAATCTACCCCTTGGTTAAAATATTTCGTATTTCCTAAACTAGAGCGAGGCCTTGATCTCTGCATGTACACACACGTATGTTTCACTTTACACACACAAGCTGGCCACTGGCAGTCAGCAAGGCTGTGCCCAGGTATAATTGTTTGCAGGACCCAGGTCAGTGTGCAGAAGGTAACAGAGCTTTTACAACACTGTGTTGAAACTATTTTCCTGAAGTTCATTAAAGCTCTAAGTAATAAAATAAATATATTGTGTTATTTTAATTACCCTCCTCTGTGTTAAGGAATTCACAGTTACAGGAAATGCATTACAATGGAAATGTTATACCAACTGGATACGGCATTAATAGTCTTATTTTTTTATATCATCATGCAAGATCCTTTTCCATTTAATACCATTGATGTTTCTAATGAAGAGCTCTTGAACATTAGGCTTCAAGAGGGACGTGTAATCTAAACAGCTGAACTTCCAGACAAAACACTTTAGTGCTATGGCAAAATAATACTGCAGTCATTTCCAGCTGGATCCAATACTGCAATTTCTGGAAGATAATGCAAGCTGGGATTGAGATAATTAAAAAGAAAAAAAAAATAACAAAACACCAAAACAAAACAAGCACTCTTCTCAACTTCGTTTTCATTAAGCCAAATTTCAGAAAACAGCAACAAGCATCCACATGAACCATGCAAGTTTTTGCTGCCCTCCTGAAGTGCTGTGATCATGTCCTGCATATAATATGAAAGAATAACTGTTTCAAGACATTGCACAGTGCTTGGTACTGAAGAAGGCAACTGTTTGGAAACTACAGGGCACATAATAAACTGCTGTCCACCTCAGCAAATGGATGCTTTTGGACAGAAGAATGGATATGAACCATAGCTAATCCAGTTTGCACTACCCAGTATTCAATCTGAACTGACTTAAATCTTTTAATACACCACAAGAAGTGCCAATCAGATGGTCAGCTAACCATGTCCACGTGGCACTAGTAGATCATAGGTGCCCATGACGTGTATGGTACATTGTACTGGAAAAGAGTCAAATTATTCTCCTCTACTTACATCTCAGCTGGATACACAGAACTGGAGACTAAGAAAAGCATCTGTTACATGAACCAGCTGGGGAAAGAGCTTGTGTGTATGTCCAAGATCAAGTGCATGTGAGAACTCCACATACACTGCTGCAGGTGTTAATCGCATGGACAGGAATTTGCAATACAAGATGTAAACATCTCCGTACCTCACTGGTGATTATCAGGTTTTTTCAACTATTTTGTATCTAGCTTTGCCTCTACAGCCAGTATTTTTGGGGGAAACAGCATGTTTTTTAAAGCTTCCCATGTATTATATCAGTGACTTGAGTTGCATTATGAAGGGCTGTTGTGCAAGTTTGGGTTTTTGCCTGTTGAAACACAAAATATAGTACAGTTCAGCATTAGCTGAGGCTACAGACTGAGAAATGCAACCTGTGAAAAAGCCACCTCAGCCCACTTGATATAGGCATCACTGCAGTCTCTGGGTTTTCCCTTCTTTGTCTCCCACTTCTGGCGTTTTTCTCCTTCTCCCAGGAATGGAGACCAGAGTTCTAAGAGTAAATAATTTCAGACAGCTGTCTGTCACATTCACATGCAGGATGTGGATCTGGGATGGCCTATATTTGAAAGACCACTCTGTTCTTTCAAAATCCTTCAGCAGCAGGAAATGTAACACCAGAAGAGAGGGCACTGCCTCAGTGCACAAGTACCTGCAGCACACGTTTGGTCACAGCCACACACTTACACAGCTTCTGTATAGTAGTAAGGGGCAGTGCAGAGATCCTTCTATCAGAGATGGAACCAAAACCAGCTGGGCAACCATCTCCCAGTTATTACTGCATCTCCTAAAATATTTCATTTCTTGTGATGTGTACAGCACTACCATTTGTCAAACTCTTGAATGAAATGAGTCTCACTGATTTCAAGTAGAAAAATCTTTAAAGTGGAGCAATATCCTAGGCAAAGGACTTTCTGAATTTAATAAAGCATCATTTCTCTTTGTCTTTTAAAGTCTTTAACAGCATCACATTGTATTAAATGGCTGAAAAAGAAAATATGTCATTCTAAAGAAAAAAATTAAAATATATTTATGACATTGACGTAATTTAATTGCGTTTATTCCACAGCATGGCCATAGACAAATAAAATCTAAGTCCAGGCTATTAAAACAACTTAGTATCTCAGACTTTAAAAGTCTCCCCAGCAATGTCATGCATTATTCTTAGCTGACAGTATTAGCAAGGTCTGGGCCACTTCTAGTGACCCAGTGCACAAAGAAATTAATGACCAAAGTCAATACCTTTAGCACAGAGGAAAAAACATTCAGTGCCCACATGCAATCTAATTCCTTACAACTTCATCTTATTTTACCTTATTTAATCTCATGCACCACATCACACTTTCAACAAGGGGCCAATCCTGCTAATAGACTGTTAGTAGAATAAAACTCTCTAACATAAATTCCTCAGGGATGCAGAGGGAAACCTTGGCAATAATGATGTCGAAGGAAAAATTGTCTTTTATTCTCCAAACCCCTTCTTTCTGCAAAGGCCCCAATACTAAACCACAACAGTTATACAGCAAAAGACCACATATAAAAACGAAAGTATCCACAAACTCCAATTCAAATTCTTCTCTGGATTAATGCTCCCCTTCCAGTCATTTTCCATTCAAGTTCCTTTATCTGGGCCCATTGACACCCACAAGTGCTGGAGACCTGGGTCTACCTGTGGGATCTCCCTCTCAGCTTCTCTGCACATGTTTTTTCTGCAAATACCAGGGCAGAGGTGGAAGAAATGAGGAGATACTCCATTGAGGAAGGGCAGAGGTTTAGAGGTATCTGGGTGTTCCTCACTCATGTGGCAATTTTTCTGTCCACTTCCAGTTACTACAAAGCAGCATGTGTTGACTTCCATGTCATGATGTTGATGCAGGGTAGAAATGTTCACCAAAGCATAATAATTTACTACAATAACTTATTTGGGTCAGAGGTAAATTTGAATGAACTGATGCTAAGGTATGGAGCAGAACAAGAACATAAAAGCTATTAAGTGTTTTCCTCTGATCCCTTCACAATGGAAGGCAAATGCTACCCACACCTAATTAATTGACTGAATTACTCACACTGCTTTAACATCGTGGTACGTTTAGGTTGCATCAGACTGTAATTCTAATGAGGAAAACCAGGATTATCTAAGAAAAATGGCCACCAGGATCTTCCTGACAAGCACCTGTCCTTGCCTTGCTGATGTGCCACCATTCTACAAGATTTATGCAGTACACAACCAAACTGTATCTCAGTGCTACCACAGCGCCCTTGAACCTTCTGAAGCTTCAGTTTCTTGGGAGGTCACTCTAGCCAAGCACTTCACTTACCTGTCAGCTTTCCTGCCCTAAAACGTGCCCCGCTCCATGCTAGGACTGGCCAAGGAGATGGTTTATGTGCATCTGGCAGCGGTGTGACAGAGCGCTCTGCCCTTGAGGCTCGCCAGGGAGCACAGGCAGCACCGGGCACCTGAACTTCACCAAAACCAGCCTCCTCCACCTTCTCATGGAGCCAGAGACTTCCTCTGTGTGCAGACCTGCACCAGAGATTTTACAAACACAAGCTGCATTTCCTGTGTTTTCCTAGAAGCTGTGCTAATACCAACTTCACCGAACACGACTAAAACTGTGAAAACTGTGACAGAACTTGGGAAAAGGAGATGCTCTGACCAGACAACTCATGATGCTGTCCTCTGTGTCAATCAGTGCTGGGCTCCCCCAGCAAGCAGGAAAGGAACAAAAAAACAGTGCCTGAAGACACAAATCAACATCAATTTAATTTTCAGATAATTGAACACCTTTTAGTACATTTGCTCTTTTAAGTTAGGGAAAAGGAGAAGGAGAAGGAGAAGGAGAAGGAGAAGGAGAAGGAGAAGGAGAAGGAGAAGGAGAAGGAGAAGGAGAAGGAGAAGGAGAAGGAGAAGGAGAAGGAGAAGGAGAAGGAGAAGGAGAAGGAGAAGGAAAAGGAAAAGGAAAAGGAAAAAAAGGAAAAGGAAAAAAAGCAAAAGGAAAAGGAAAGAAGGAAAGAAGGAAAGAAGGAGAGAAAGATTTTGAGACAAAATCCCCAAATCTTTGAATGTGCCTTTTAAAGGAATCTATCCAGATGGCTGAAACAAGATATTACAGCATATTTCAGACTTTTGTATATTTCCCTCCTATCCATCTTTTTTATGGCTGAGTGTTTCAGCTGAATTTGTCCAAATCCCTGCATAGCTTCAGTTTCCCTGAAAAACCACTTTCCAGCCAATGAATTATTCATTGAGGATATTTCACTTTATTTCTGGCTCCTTGCCCTCCCTGAAGCCTCTAAATCTTTGGGATGAGAGAGGACAAACTCCTCCTGCCTTCATTCCCCCAAGCTCTTGTCCATCACAGCTCTCCTTTGAGGGCAGTGGACTGTCCTGAGAAGGGATCAAAATGCAATTTCAAGAGCAGCAGCCACCTCCCCTTGGGAAGAACCAGTGTGCCGTGAGCTCAAGGGGAGCACAGTTGTCCATGTTGAACCTGTTCCATTTCCTTTTGATGACTGTACCTCATGGGCTTCCTTACCTGTCACTGAGACGCTAGTTCATAATCTGCAGCACTGATCACTGGTGAAATAATTGTGTAATCCCAGTCACCAGTTTAATAGTTACATTGGTTTTTTTGTCTTCACCTGGAGTTCAGAAGCCTCAAAGCAAAAACAGCCATGGGAAGAACCTCCTCAACATTGTCAGTGCCTGAGAGGTTGTTGTGCAGGGGAAATGTTTTCCAACCAGCACGGCCTGTAAAGCTGCTGACCCACACGTCCTGTGGACACAGGTGTAAATGGAGAATCTGACAGTGAGCAGCTACACCATGGCTCAGAAGATCTGCCAGAGTCTGTGGTCACAGCCCTAGTGCCACACACTGCTTTCAATTAGAAGGTTGCAGACGAGCCTGCATGGTGGTCCAAGACACACTCCAAGGGTGATGGCAGTTCCCAGTTCAGAAATCTGTGACCCATTCGAACATTTCATAGAAGCACACTGCTTTCTTATTTTTGTGTTAGAAAAAGCTTGTTCTGATCTAAAGTGATGGCTTTCTATAGCTAATCACTGTGCTCCAAAAGGTCAGACACTTTCTGATTAACATGCATCTTTCATTAGTTGCATTTGGGTTTGTTGCTGTTTGGAGGCAAATGGTGATCTTATTTTAGACAATCCTGTTTACTTGTCTCTGCTTCCACACAGCCGTATATACCATAAAATCTCGTATCTGGCAGGGAAAATTAAAACTGTATAAAAACTAATGTTCTAAAATAGCCTGTTGCTATTACAATTTTTTAGAAAGGCAAGTTAAACACTCTTTGAAGAGATAGCTAATTAAAACTTAGAAAATATTCATACTAATCTGAATTTGTGAGCAACAGTCTGGTAAACTAGTGACTAAAGTCTCAGACTTCACACTAAGTTATTTGTGTATTTGGCTTATCACCATTTTAATATTCTTTCAATTCAATTTAACAGCATTATCAAATAAACATAGCTTCAGGCAAATGTAGTTTTAGCTGTATTTTCTCTGAGCAAAATTTTTGTCAATCTATGTTGTCCGTATCTCGAAGTGCTGAAAAGAAATCTGCTGGAAATACTTGGAGCAATGGATTAACATCTGAATGCAGTTATGACATTGTAGGTAAAAATGTGTTTCACGATGATAAACTATAACTACTTGAACTTGATGATTTCGAAGAAGTAGAGCAAGCACTTGGTCTCCTTTTCCAGGTAAAAGACAGCACTTGCAGAGTGAGGACTGCAATACAAACAATAACGAACAGTCATAGCTCCACCTTAAGAACTGATCCTATCTGCTGGAGTTCAACAGATGTTTTGTCATTATTGCTGAGGTGGAACAGATACGCAAATGTCTTGATACACACATAGAGCAGGCAGGCACACACCTATTCTGGCCCTGGTCTTGCCCCCCAGAATCAACTACAGCCTGCCTTTGATATTTTTCTCAACCTATATGGGTATTTTATTTCCTGAAAGAGCCTATATTTTTTCAGGCAACACCCTATGCCACACACATGGATGGAAACAAAGTGGGAGGTAATATGCAGTGAAATGGCCACCAAAGTAACCAAGAGCACCCTTTGCACATAACTAAAGTACCACTGTATTTAACTCTTGGGAGAGCCGAGCATCACTGTTAACAATAGATGAAACCACTGGCAGGAACTCAAACCCCACATACCGCATGCAGATGATTTTAATAAGATACAGTGTTTAGACCACAAAGGATACACTCCAGAGTAGCTCTATATATATTTGTTTACTTAATTGAAGGGGTGGAATACCATAGGCAACCTAAATACTGCATTTATTCTATGCACAGCAGTCAGTCTAGTGTCACAGACACAATATACACCACCCTTCTATGAAGTTAATTACTTAGCCTTCATCTAGATTAATGTCTGTTGTGATTTATTTCTTTGCAATTCACCAGCATGGTCTGATTTAACCAGTGCTGCCTTAGTAAAAAAAAGACAAAATATTAGCTTATATAAAAAACCCCCAACTGAAACAAAAACTGAATCAATTTTCGGCAAACTTTGACTTTTTTCTTCTAAGGAGAACAGTAACTTCTGAATTGTTACACAGCTGATGCCAAATTAGGTTTTGAATACCAAGCTAACAATGGTGTTATTTTAGTAATTTATATGTAATGTGCAAAGATATGCTGTACAAAGGGCCTACATAGGAACTGAAGCATTTGAATGCCCATTAATTCTTTTCTAAACTCAGTGCTCTTTGTCTGCATCAGTCATCTCGATGCCAGTCTAACAGGAGAACAAAATAAAACATAGCCCGTAAATTATACATACGTGACACATAAATGCATCTGTTAACAGAACATTAAGACTGCAGACTGTAACACTTCAAAGATAGAAAATGTCAGAGTTAAGACTAACTCCCTCAATTCGAGCATGTTATTAATTTTGCATTATGGTACTGTCCTTAATCTTAAAAAAAAAAAAAAAGAAAAAGAAAAAGTAAGAAACAACAAAACCTGTGCTAGAAGCAAACACCAATTATGGAAAACTTCAGCCTGAAGGATTACAACTTGATAGGGCATATGGAAAAGAAAACAAGGAAGTGGGAAGTATCTTTAATTGTAGACAATGCTCCAGTTCCACCTTTAATACCAGAGTTGGGTCAGGCTCTCCTGAATTAACTAGAAGGAATGATGTCCAAGCTACAAAACAGATTATGCCTCCCTCAACTAACGTATCAAAATGCTGCACTTGACATCGACTACAGGGGATAAAACATTGAGTAATCATCAGTCATCCTGAAAGAGCTGACTGCAAATTAAAATTTCGGTAACTTTTATTTCCTTAAATCACCTCTTATTTTTAAAATACTAAGGCTGACTATCAGCTTATAGCTTGTTCTTAAGCCCACTGAAGTGCTTTCACCAGTCACACTGGGAGGAGCCTCTCCTATGCATCTCCCTCAAGAGACACTTTCAATGGCAGAGACTATTGGCCTGTAAGTCCTTGGAAACAGAAGAGATTTAATGCAATTAATCAGCAGAAAGAGCATCTGCCATGCTCGAGGAAAGCTCACAATTTGGCTTCACCAGAGGTGGTGCCCTAAGCAATAAAGTTCTTGCAGTTCCTGCCATCCCACTTCTTCTGTAATGCCATCAATTTACAGGTGGATTGAGAAAAACAGTGAGGCATGCTGCCTGCCATTCACCTCCCATGGGGATCTCAGTCCTGTTCCAGCCGTCATTTCTCAAAGTCACTGAAAAGTCCTGGAATTTTTTACATGCATTTCAGGGCGTTTGACATTTGGAGCTAAGGGATCAGGATTCCTCCTCTACCAAATTATGTTATCAGTTGTCATTATTGCACAAGAAAGCCTAAAAATACCAAATGAACTAAACTAGAGGGTAAGGCGCCCTTGACCTGTTCTTTCCAACACCTACTACTTTTTTTTTTACTGACAACCACATTGATTGGAAGAACAGGCCCATTGTTCTCACTTGAAATAAAAAGCTTCAGCTTGTGGGGTAGCTGCACTGGCAAAGGTGCCTCCCTGGAAGTTCAGCTGTGTGAAGGACTGTTGCCTCAGGGAAGAAACAAATCATATTCAGCTCAGCTTGCTTCCCATCCAAACCAAGCTGGCCATGTCCATGCCATGGAAACCTGGCAGGACAGGAACTGTAAAGGACTTCTGCCACAGCTTTGTGGCTCTCAGTTGGCAAATGGACTCTCACCATAAGCAGCTTATAAACTGCTCAAAGGTTTTAGTTTGCAGGAGAGTTGCTTCCTTTTCTGAGATTTTGTACACATCCTGTTATCTGCAAGAGCTCATCCATCATGAAACAGCAGTGGGTTTTGATATTTTTCTTAATTTTTTCATTTCAGACATGGATTCTTCCATCACTTTAGGCACTGGAGTATACATTTCACATTTAAATTAAACACAGAATATAGAATTTTAGCTGCAAAATAGGATGTATTAAGGCCCAGAGTTATCCCCAGTTGATATTTTGGGTTTAACTGTTACTTTCCAAGTCACGAATTAGGTATTTTTTCATGTTCAAAATACAGACCCTTTTGCAAACCATAAAGATTGAAAACATAGTTAAGGATTCTCAAAATGAAAACTGCTACTGGATGTGACAGGTTGAAACCACAGAAGCCCCCTGAAAAAATTAATTATACAAAGCAGCTCTTGTTTCAGAAGTGTTTTAACACCACAATGATAAGTCACGGATTTTTATGAAATTTGCAAATTGCTGCACACAAACTGAGCTTAAACTAAATTTTCCTCTTCCATACTCTCTGTTACTTAAAGCCATGGACATTTTTCAGTAACACTTCTTTTTACATCAGAAATGGGGTAAAAAATTTCAGAGAAAATGTCACCCAACAGACTAACTAGGTTTTTAAAATACATGCTCTGTGACACTATTAACATGCATTGACTGCAGCTGTGCTCCCCCACAGTGTTCCACGATACAGGGTTAGGAAGGGGGCACACCAGCTAAAGCTGAGACCACTGTCTCAGCTACAACTACCACAGAAAGCCTGGACCCAGATTATCTTTTCCACTAAGCCTCTTGACAAGTTTTCAGGAGAAGCAGTAACTGAGGAGCTTGTAGTGAAGCCCCCAGCAGTGCCCACGTGGACAGACTGGGATGTCCAACCTGGGTTTCCCTTTGCTCTTTTTCTCTTGCCCTTTACAGTGCTTCCCAGCTCAGCAGGAAAATACCAGCAGGAAGACTGTCACACACAGCTCTCCCTTCTCCCCCTCCTGCAGGCTGCACTGTGCAGAAAGGGAATCATCTCTTACAGATTCTTGTCTGCCGCTCTCATCACTCTGTTATCTGAGTGCCTTCCAATAGTGCATTAAGCTACATGATTAACTCCTGTCACATGTGGCTTGTTCTCTCTGATCCTCTCTGCAGGGGGAGGATCTGGCCCTTTGCAAAGAAAAAAGAAACATAAGTCAGCTTTAAAAGTAGTGTGCAAATGAATAAAAAGGACTAGAGCCAGAGTTTTGTTGGTTGGTTGACTAGGTTTCTTAAGGTTTTTATTTCACATGATGAGGAGCTGAATAATTCTTCTAAATGATATTTGTATCATATTGGAAACTCATGTCTTTTTACCTCATTAAATTCTCTGGGGAGCTAGTAAGCTGTCTCTGGAGAACTGCTGAAATATTTCATCGCAAGCAAGTAGAAGCTAAGAATAAAGAATCCACTGAATTTTTAGGATGACCATTTAAAGCCTGCACCCTTTCTGTTTTCACTGATACCCATTTAATTTCACTGTCTAATGAACAAATGAGGAAAAAAAGATAGTTTCATTAAAAATCTGACACTTCCTCCTATAATTTGAACAAGTACTATTCAGATAGTAAAATGGAAGTGGAATTTCATATCCATTTATCTGGAGAGAGAAACAGAAGAAACTGTTGTTGGCAAGAACAAATATCCAGGCCAGGGCAGGAGGAGAGTGACCCTGTACACCAGGTGTGACCCACTTCTTTGTCATGCACAAGCACATCACAAAATCCTGTTGACAGGCTCCACTTTGAGAGGATGTTTGTCCCACTGTCTCTACCCACTCTGGGACTTCAGCCTTCTGATAGTTAAAAATATTCTTCTAATTTTTGACTCAAATGAATACACGGCCAGCTTGCAAAAACATGTGCTGGTGGCAGCGTGTCCTCAGCTCCACTAGCTCTCCTCCTCTGGCCCCAAGCACTCCTATCTCTGCAGGAACATGAAACATCTATATTGCTACCAGGCTCACGCTTCCCTGGCTTCATCACACCAAGTTCTTCTCTCCCTTTCTACAGGCTACTCTCCTCTCCCTGTAACCCAGATCCACATCCCTCCCTGGCATGTTTCAGGAGTTCTTTTTTAAAATAAAATATTTTTTAAACAAAAGAGTAAGTGATTTTGCACTCACAGTGCAAGCAGAATATGACCTGGAAGAGATAAACGGGGAAAAATAAGGAAAAAGAAATAACAGAAGGTGAATGAGAAGCTGTCACCCTGAGTTTTGCAGTCTTTCTATGTTTTCATTCTTGTAGTAGAATTTCTCAGGCACTTTTACTGTAAACATCAGCATGTTTACCTACCAGTATCTATTATTATCATTCTTTTTGTTAGGCGGAGAATTATGATAGACTTTTGGTCTGACCAGTGTCATGGAGAGGTGGTAACCCCATCCTCCAATCCATGGTTGCCTCTAAAAAGATATATAACTGACTAAATAAAGAGCCGGGCGTCTTCTTCCTTCTTCTTTGCCCTACTTGGCCCTTCTTGCTCTCTCTCTTTTGGCCCAGGCCCTATCCCGACAGAGCGGTGTCTGCGTGGTTCTTTCGTGTCTGAGTACGACAAGAAGCTGCTTCTTTCACAACCAAAGGTGCAAAGAGCATTCGCAAAGTTTTGGTCCTTTAAACAACATCAGTTTTATGAAGCTGCTTTGTAAGTCTGAAGCCCATGATGAGGGAGACTGAGAAGGGCAGAGAGCCAGTAATGCCACATGATATGCAAGAGGTGGCAGAGAAAGGGAAGTGCAAGGCCCCAGGCTGGCACTGGAGATAAAGAACTCCAATCCTCAGCAACCAGCCTTAGGTAACTCAGATTAATTAGATCACGGCTCAGTTTTCCCTCTTGAAAAGTACTTCCCTAATAAAGATTGTTATTAGGAACACAAGCCTCTGTTCCAGCTTCTTTAAGTACCCAGAAAGAACAAGGTAACTCACATCCCTTTCCATTTCTTTTCAGACTAATACAACCTCACTGACATGCAAACAGCCATCAATAGGTGTGTATAGGGAAATTTATACTCAGAGGTATAAATTTATGCATTTCTGTGCATGGATGTAGCTAAGCCTTGTTTTAAACTGTAGAAGTATATAAACACTTGGGTTTAACTTATCAACCTCACATTGTTTTTCTACAGAGGAATAAACCAGCGCTTACACAAAGACCTCAAAGCGTTCATACTAACCTAAAGTAATGAATATTGTAATGAGAAACACAAGTATTTAGGGTGATAATGACTGGACTTTGCTCTACTTAGATCAGCTCACCCCCTATGGAGGCTACCAAAGCTTAAAGATTTTATCACCCTAGTAATCAGCAATGGGTAATGGCCTTCATAAAACACAGTAATTAAATTGACTGATTTCAAACTAGTGTGTTTTTTTCATTAGGGAGTTCTTATTTAACCTACTTCAAAAATCCCTTTGTGAATACTGAGTATATCAGTCAAAGCTGAAATGATGAGGGACAAGGAGCTTGTTCTGCTCAATATTTCAGGTATTATTCAAGTAAAAAGCTGAAGTTCCTGGTATTTTTTTTTGTCATCTCTAAATGCTTCCAGTTTTAAAAGTCTTTCAAGACTGAACATTATAAAACTGGGGAAAAAGAGGAAACAAATCAAAACCTTAGTTCTTTACAGTTCTTTTACAGTTCTTAGTTCTTTTCCAACAACTCTTAAGAGATTCTGCTTTGTTAAAACATGTTTTTAAAATTCTCTGAGGCCAGGGTTTCAACCTCCCTAGCAGAAATATCAATGGTGAAATTTAATTATCTTTTATGCCTGGATTGTGCATGTTGTTGTAACTACTGTGTCTTACTTAATCTTTGAATGTTTTTGAATAAAACTTGGTTGTAAGCACAACCCCTTATTATTGCTCAAATTTGCCTTCATGGATATGTGCGTGAGCCATTTATCTGTGTTCCAAGAATACTTGTAACTCAACACAGATTTTAAAATAAAATGTTTTATGGCAAGTCTCAACTCTGCTTTTGTGGCAAAAACATTTCCCCACTCAATATATGTTTTACAGAAGCTTTACAATGGCAAAAGCAAACCTCCTAGAAAATCTACCTGGACAACTACATGACACAAAACCGAGCTTCATATTTCTCTCTCTGGGCTACAGCAGTTGTTAACTGCATGAAAGAGATGCTGGATATGTGTTTTCTGTACAAAATCTATAGTGAAACACGGGGATCACAAGACAGGAGTACAAAGTATAAATCCTTCCCCACTCAAGCCAGAAAAACAAGTGACCCAACAGTCGTGCTGAAATGTGAGAGCTGGTCACAAATATACGTTTGCTTCTGTCTAGAACCCTAAGAATCTCAGAGCAGCTGTTAAAGGCTGCTGAAATCAGAGGAAATTATTTTATAGGCACCAGCGGGATATCCTTACTGTACACTTCACCCACATACTTCCGGGCAGTTACCAGTTCCTCTCTCACTGGTCATGTACTTGAAAATGAGATATGGGATTAACACCTATCATGGAGCAAATGGGGAAGTACACAACAACCTAACACAGCAGCCCTAAAAAGGCTTAAGGCAGTATTAACTGTGAAACCTAACAAAGTCGCATAAACATCCATATGATTCTGATTTCACTGCACAGAAACGAGGACAGAGGTAGTAACTGTACAAAGAATCCCAGGTAACTGCTTTGTTGGCAGAGCCAGCCTTCCTGGATGGTCTCAAGAAGGACATTTTCTTACTTCTCTCCAGTCCACCTGTCACGCTAGCTGCCTTTTAAAAGCATGACTAGAACCAGTCGCCTGAAAGACCGCCAAACAGATGCAATAGTTTGTCCTGTAACCACTTTAACAAAATACATTACTGCAGTACGCTCCTTGTGATTACAGTTTCAAATTCTGTGATCCTATGCTGCAAACTTACTTTATATTTTATTGGAATCAAATAATGAGTCACTGACTTACAGTTTCTATCTATGTACTCCCAGTGCAAGCACAATAGGACCTGGAAGAAATAAATGGGATAAAAAAAAAAGAAAAATAATAAAAGGTGGATGAGAAGCTGCTTCTTTTGCAACCAAAGGTGCAAAGAGCACTTGCAATAAGCCAGGTAAGCAACAAACATGGTTGTTAGGGAGTATTTATGACAGCAGGCACTGTGTAACATCACTGAAGCATGCACAATGGAAGCAAGCTTTCTAGAAAATATATCTGCAGAACAGACATGCAGTTAGGTCTAATTATCAATCATCTGAACATGTGAATAAATCAATAGGCAGGGGTCCATGTTCTGTTAAAATCAACTTCTACCACACAGAAAACTTGCTGCCCAGTAAATAAGCCGTAAGGCCACAGAAGCTAAAATATATTACACAAACTATCACAATAATAATATCACAACTACTATTCCAGCAAAGGTTTGAATATTTAGATCTTACAGAAACTAAAGTGTATTTACAGTGACTGGTTATCTATACTAGTTAAGTTACATAGGTTTAAGATCCCATCACACTGAAACAATCAATTTTTGCACATTTAGGTTTTTATTTCGTTTTATAATTCACATTCTTTAAATCAGTGCTTACTGATCCACAAGAGCACATCTATATGGACTGTTTAAGTCTCCTCTCCACTGGAAGTGTGTGTGTAACTCCCATTAATGCTAATGGGCATAAAGCACACGCATAGAGGAGAAAATAGACCCCTCGCTGTGAAAATAAATGTGTTCAGTTATTTTCAGACGCGATGCCAAAATCAAACAACTAGAAGTACACAGTCAAAGGAGATAACACTATATAGCCTAACTGAAAGTGTCACCATTATTTTTAACTCCCTGGTCATGGACCCTGCCATGTTCTTCATGTGTCTGACATTTCTTGTGTCATAAAGATCATAACTGGATAACATATCAACATGGGCCAAATCCCAAATTCTTACACAAGCGAAAACAGCCCTGATCCCACACTCCTTACCTTCACAAAGAATGTAAGGTTAGGCCTTATGTCTTATGTTTTTCACTTAGGTCATATGTTTTCTTTTTATACCATATGGGTTAATAGCAGCAGTAAACTTTACTGCTCTCTAGGATAGTTCCTTAAAACTGTGATGAATCTATCGAAGTAAAAATTCCTACCACCTAATTTTTTCCTTAATGGTTGATAGCCTGATGTTTTCTGCTCTGATCAAAATTCACAGAATTGATGCAGTCAGTGAAACAAGTACGAAAAATTGTTTATCCAGTAAGGTGAAATTCAAAGATACCATGCTGTATTAAAATACAAAACAGCATTTTTTTCTTCTGATGGAACCAGTGCTTTATGAGTTTACAGCTGATCTAACATGGCATTTTGAACAGTCACAAGAAAACAAAGGTTTTTAAAAGGGTGCAGTATAGGTGGAGCATTAATGGTTTTGGTGAGTGTATTTAGGGTCTTTGTAAAGTGGCCTGCTGACTTTCTAACGCAAGTAATCACACCCATCTTCCCAAATCAGGGAGATGCACCTTCAAACAAGTGGATGCTACTGAGTTATCAGCCAGGCATAGATGAGTTCTTCCAGTGATGAGGCCTTTTCAGAAGCTGATGTTGTAGGAGACAAAAAGAGTGCTGTTGCTGAAAGGTCACCTGTCACAGCTCAGTACCAGGATTTGCAACACTGCTGGGTCAAATATGAAAGTTAGCTGCTGCTGGGTGCTGTACAGTCCAGCTCCCAGCCCCTCGACCCCAGCCACCTGCTTACTCATCTACTCCCACATGAGTCAGTTCACGGAGAAAAACAGCCCAAAGAAAACCAAACAAATAAATAAATACTTCTCTACTGAGCTATCTGCCTCTGCACAATGTGAGTGATGACAAGCACTACTACCTGCACAAAAACTGGGCAGCAAGGAATGTAGCTAGAGATGCCTGGCAGGAGAACTTCCTCTTTCAAACTGTCAGACCAACCCCATCAGATCCCAGAATCAAACCCCTACAAAAAGGACAGTCAAAGGAGGACCCCAGCTGAGCCAAAAAACTGGCCAGTGCCTGCACAGTGAAGTAAAGCAAAATCCTTAAAGGCTGCCATACTTCTGTACCAGACACTTCCGAAAGTGCACGTGCACTGTGAATCCCCCATGCGTCACGCCTGAGGACAGCTGAGGATGGAATCTCTCATCAAAGAGCTCTTTACAGACTGGCCCACAGGGTTAATGACTGAAGAGGCTGCTACTCACTGTCCATGACCTTGGTTCCAGGCTCTTGATCTGCAAAGTATTTCTGCAACTCACTTGAGGCTCTACAGTGAGAACAGTTGGGCGAGAGAATATATGAGCACCCTTCTCTTTTAAACCAGAAAAAGGCATTAACAACACAGCAGCCCCAGCAGTGCTGCAGCCCGGATGACCTCTCCTAAATTTCATATACCAGTTACTGCAGAGACTGACACTGCCAGAATGAACCAGGCAATAAATTAAGGAGCTCCTTCATTCATTACAGAAGAGGAGGAGGGTTGGCAGTGGTCTGTCAGCAGCCATGTGGATGGACATCCATCGGTTTACTTAAACACACATGGACCTGAGCTGGAGACACTGGGGCTCTGCATGGGCAGGGCACACAACATCCCTGAAGCAGAACCCCTTATGTAACACTGAACTGGACTCACACAAATCCATACTGTTTAACGACTCTGTTTTCTTTTTCAAGTAGTAGAAGCCTGTCTTTCTTTTTTATTTGAGTGTATCACTATGACTCATTTTGCAAGATGACATCTTATTATACAGAGGAAAGGTCAAAAACTTCAATATTGCTACTTCTGCATAGAACACTATTTTCTTCTGGGTGAGCTTGCAGGAGTAAACAGTCCTATGAATGATTTGGTGTATGATATGCAAAAAGAGACATTTCTACAGCCTGTCTAGACTCCCAGACAACATCAGACTGGGCTGTCATCAAAAACATTTCCACAGCCTGCTGTATCACTTGAAAGACAGAACAGTCATGCAAAAATGAAAAATAAATAAAAACAGCTGACCTGCCAGTTTCACAGTGGAAATCTGAGCACAGTAACCTTAGACAATTTAGAGATTATGCTAACAATATGGCAAGAAGTTTCAGCAAACATTTGTGAGGAAAGGCAACTCCTGCACAAGTGAATGAAATCCAAAAATATGAGTCATGCACAAGCAATTTTGCTATGGGCCATAAAATCACTTTATGAGAGTTACAGATAATTCTGTATGCATTCTATAATGTTTCCCTACTGTGTAGAGATGGGTATCTCGGTATCCTATCACAGATAATGATGGAAAACAAATTCTCTACATAAAGGCTGATTGCTCAGAGATTCACCCTTAACCAGTTCCAAGGGATTGTAATGCTGATGGAACACTTTATACTGCATTCATCAACAAAGAGTTAGATTCATCACTGCCAAACACGCTGCAGTTTAGATGTTTGTTATAAGATGTAGCAGGGTGAATTGAGAGCAGCCTTAGACACAGAATATGCATCCTGCTACAGTCTATCACGCATGCACCTAGCATCCTTCAGAACGACACCTCTCATTTCCTCCTGTTGGTACTTCTGCATGTATTCACACATATGAAGCAGCATCAAAAGAACAGATGCATTCTGTACATGTCATGATGACAAAAATTTACAGCAATAAGCCAGTCATGAAATAAGAGATACTGAAGTATAAAAGGTGAACCCTTTAGGAGCAGGTTTAGAACAGCACTGCCTCTTTTTGCACCTCAATTTTTTCTCTTTATGTTCTTTTAACTTTTTCCAACTGTACCCACAGAGCCATGATAAAAGAACAGTTTGAAAAACACTGGAAACTTTCAAAAGAGACTTTTCTCATGAGACTTTAACAAGTTAACTCTTTTGCAAGGTAGATTCACGACTAACACACTCTTGGCAACCCAAATTCAGTGAGGACTCCACTGAAAGAATAAGATGGATTTCTTTCTTAAACTTGGATGTGGCAGTCTCCAGAGTTGGGCTTAAAAACAAAACAAAACAAAAAACCCCAACAAAACAAACAAACCACAGAAGAATCTCAAAAGAAGATACCTCTCCAACATCATAGACCCATATGCGGCCTTCTGAATCACCAACTGCTACCTCCTTCCCAGCCTGGGCCCAGCGGACACGGTTGAGGGCAGACGCTCCTTCTATGGTGACACTGGCTGTGGGAACCTGTTGAAACAATAGGAACAGGAAGGACAATAAAATCACACTGCCTACAAACCCAGGGGTCAGTTCTGAATGTCCCGGATGAGTCAAAGTTCCTTGGCATTGCTGGCAGAAGCAAACAACTCTCATTGGGGGGGGAGAAAAAAAAATCCAAAAGGGTTCATTGTTTCTTTGATCAGATGTGCTAAGAAGAGTAGGAGATTGCTTGGAATGAACAGTAAAGGGTTGTAAACGAAACCATTTCTCCCCCCTTAGCCCTGGAAACATGCAAAACCGCATTTGGTTTTTTCTCATAAGTCACTAACATGACCAAGAACCAACTGAGAGTAGAATTTGGCTTCAGTCCTGCCCTGCCTTCTGACTCGGGCCCAGATAACTTGACAGTCAGCAAACACATCCCTGTATTCATGCTGACACGTCCTTTGAATCCATACTCACCTCTGCGGCTAGATGCAGAGGCTGAAACTTAGGTATTGTATCAGAAAAGTCCTGAGCTAATCAGTTTAGAGTGAGGACATGGTAGAAATGAGAACAGCTGAGCTGACATTTTGGAACTCCTACATTATATTCCCACAATTCTCTTTTACATCCCCAGGACATTACTTCTGCTTTAAATACACCTGGATGCTGTCTAATTCCTAACCCACCTCCCTGCCCCAAGTCAACCAACTTAACAGGTGATCCACAAGAATTCATAAGTATTCTGGTTAATGCGTGGGATGAATAAAGCAATGAACATGATCTTAAGAGAAGTATTTGTAATCTATGCTGGAATGAGGGCATGAAAAGATGCTGCAGGAGGAAGGAACTGCGTGGGTGTTTGTCCCAGTTAGGTGGATCACTCAGTTGATTTAGGTCACCTCGTATGACAAATGACGGCAACCTGCAAGCCTACTAATGCTCCACCCAGCTGCCTTTAAGAGGAGAGAACCTGCCTGAGCAAGGAGCCTGTAGCTTGGCATAACAGTCTTCCAAACAAGGCTTTTTCATTTCAGTGCTTTTTAGGTCAAGGCAAATGGGATAGCTGCAGAAACAACTCCTCCACCAGATCCGTCTGGTGGGAAAAGGTTTTGGTCACACTGTGAGATGACAAGGGAGTGTCCCAGGATCTAGAAATGGGCATAGAATGGAGAGCAGTCCAAGTAAAAAGAAGTAGCTGGACAAGAACTGGAGTCCAGGCTACCCTGGGAGGAGTGACAGGTACTCCTTCTGTCCTCATTGGCAGCACAGTGCAGCAGAAGCAGGAAGAAAGCAGCTTGAAGGTCATATTAAAGCCTGGTCTGAACATTGACAAACTGGCAAGACTAACAAAACCAGTATTTTGCTGACTTCATCTCAGTTCTCCAACTGTAGCTTTACATTTTTGTTGTGAGACTGGTCTAAAGATACTGGAGAAAAATAATTTTAAAATGAACACTGTATAGCTCCCATGCCAGTCTCCTCCTCAGCCCTAAAGCCTTCATAGTGTCACACGAGATGAGTGACAGCAGGAAGCCGAACCTTTGCAGACTTGCTGAGACTCTCGTTACAGCCGCAGCGTGTGCACTGCCACGCCAGCAGCTGGACAAGGACTGGGAAGCAGGGCTGCTTCCCTTGACTCTCCCCCTGGAGGCTCCCTGCTCCCCCTCACCAACCCTGACACCAGGCTGCAAAACCAGCTGGCACCTAAAACACAACGATTCTGCTACAGCTAAAGCATCACCTCGGCAAAGGGCTTCACGGTAGTGCCCTGAGCCCCACGTGAGAAATGCAAGAGGATTTTGTTTGCAGAATGATGTAGAAATAATGCTGATCAGAAAGCACACACCATCCTCCCCCCCTCTAGGAAGTAATTTAAATTGAAATAACTAATGGACTCCTCTCCCCACTGTCCAAGGCCTAGGTCCTGTCCAAGGCAGTATTACCCCAAAAAGCTGGCATGCACTAACTCCTTGTCCCAAGTCTGCTACCTAAGCAGGAGTCAATAGCCTTAAGCTGACATGAAGTCATTGATCCATGATAAAAATTACAGTAGAAAACAAGTTTTACTGCTGTGATCACATATTTCTGAAAAAAAGAAAAAATCCAGCCAAAATTAATTTCATAACATTTGGAAATGGGTTTTTTCAAACAGCTAAATACCACATTTTAGAGGACTAACACACTAACCAGCTATGTTTCTCAGAAAACTGCAGATCAAATATCTGTGTTTCATGTACAAATATAGAGTGTATATTTCGGGCATTGAATTCTCACAAAATCTTTCAGGAGGCTGAAATACAAAACTCTAGAGCTGGGGTTTGGTTTAGGTTTTTGTTTTTTGGGGTTTATTTTCTATTGTTGATAATACAGCATTCTTTCAGTGTTCCACATAAAAATAAGCAGCACGAACGCCGAAGACACAACCCATGCTTTTTTTCAAAACCCGATGGTTTTGAAAAATCCTGTTACTAATCCACAAAGCTACCTAACAATACAAAAAGCAATAACGAAACAGTCCTTAAAAATCTAAAGAAAATTTAGTCCTAAAGAAAAAACCTTTTCTCCAGTGATATGGAGAGAAATATAGTCAAACCACAGTATCTTAAAATAGATTTGTCTGCTCTCAGCAGTGATAGTTTAAATTACACATGCCTATTTTAGATTTCAAGGTAAGAATTTATTTGTAATGGTAGCATGATGTTTTTAAAATCACATTTGAAATACTTTATACATTCTCTGAAGTTGGTGCTTGTCAGATTTTAAACAATTTTGAAATGAAATTTTAACAGATTAAGAAAGATGCGGTCATAAAAACCTGCATGATAAGAATATAGCCTTTTATTATTATTTTTATTTCCTATGTAGTGTCAAAACCTGCTTTCAAATGCATCTGTTACTTGTTTCTACATAAAGACACCATCCTCATACTTTAAAAGCTAAGGTACAACATGCAATAAACCCGAGAAACATCTGAATGGGATATAACACAGAAGAAATAAGTTTCGTATCAGTTCATACATAAACAAGACTCATCAATCACCTACAGATCTACAGTCTTGATCAGAAAATAAATGTTACGGACACATAGGTAAGAAATCAGCATTTGCTATCCTGAAGCTTTGCAAACCTCACTACACTGATCCATAAAAATAATACTCAATTTGCAAAGGATGATGGAGTGGGTAAGGATTTTTTTCTTTTAAATTTTTTTTAATATTAATTTATCAGATAGAAAATAAAACGTGATGATTTTCCTTGCTCTTACAAAAATAATTTCTGATCTGCAGAAATAAACATGAAGTACACCAATAGCCTTGCAACTTTGCAACGAGATTTTGAAAATAATTCTTACACTGATCAAATCCTTGCTACAGTCCAATGACCTAAGTTATTTTGATCAGAAAGCATCTAGCTCTCAGGAAAAATGGTTAAATACAGAGAGTAACACTAGTGGAAACTCTGTTGCAATCAAAAATTTGAAGGTAGCATATTGTAACTAAACCCAGGTGTTTTCTTAATTGATTTTCAAAATAATACCTAAATATTAATGCAGCTTACTTCCCAAATTAAACAAAGCCAGGACTCATTAATTCACATCCAGTTCTTACAAAGAGATTTTTATCAAGCGCTAGCAGTTAAACACAGTAATAGACCTGTCATTTTCTACTGTCTTCACAAATACTTTGACATCACATATCTGACATCTAAAAGAAGTAATGATCTAAAAAATAGGTGTTTCAAGATCTTATTACAAAGGCAGAAGTGCTGATGAGGAGTTTTTCTTAGCAAATAGCTGCGCAGACTTAAACAGCATAATCAATTACAGAAATCTTGAAAATTATTAGCTAATTACGACCTACCAGATAGAGGGTAAAAGCAAACAATGATCACTCTCAGTTACGATGCTTAGAATAACTGTTTGCAGTTCTCTCTTCCAGAGATACTTTTGTTCCTTCCCCTGCATAGCAAAACTTCACATCTATTCAGAATCTGCCAGTTTATCATTTATACTGAATTTTAAAATTTGTTTGATCAGTGCTCAGTAAGGAAACCAAATGATATTTCTGTGTCCAGAGACCCAAATTCGATTCTCATAAAAATAAAAAACTTGGAAACAATGGAAATAATTCCAGTCTCATCCTTACATGAGAGCTGATTTTGACCTCTCAGAACGGAAATAATTTGTGAAATCAGGGGGTGGCCTTGCATGCAGAATAAAAGCAGGATGAAGCTTGAAATTAATTCTTTTTTCTGATGTTCCTGTATATTTATATGTAAACACACTGAAAACACACAGCGGTTTGCTACGTACAGCCTTATTATTGATGGGAATGGGATCAAGCAGTCCATACTAATTTTTTGGAAAGAAATTACGGTCTCCTTGAGTAAGATGGCAAAACATCAGTTGATTTCAAGCAGAGCAGGATTTCAGCCCTGGTATTTGGGGGGAAAGGGTTTTGGGTTTTTTTTTTTTTTTGTTCTCAAAATGCTGGGTTTTATGCTCTGTGTTTAAGCCTGCATTAATGAGAACACCTGAAGGATATGTCCCTCCCTTCCCAAAATAAATTCTTAGGAGACTCCTCCTGTATATCCTCCAGCTGTATGTGCTCTAATTAAAAAGGCTGCACTGCTTCCTGCTCAGAGCACTTCAAAAGGCCTCACTGCTCCCCTTGACAGTGCAGCGCCCGGTGCTGGTTCCTCTTACCTGTCCATGCTTATTTATGGCAAGCACCACTCACTGGAAGCCATAAACTGCGCCTGTATTTTACTCCGACTGAAATGCACAGCATGTTTATGTGAAAGGCATATTAATGACTGAACTAATCTTAAAAAAAAATAAATTAAAAAATAGGGTGCATGGAAGAAAATACTGCATCTGGCTCTTCCATCTTCTTTTTTTTGGACATAAAAAAGAAACTTCTCAGCTAATACATGACCTTTTGTTTTCTTACAGTCTGTTTGTTCTTAATTTTACATTGCATTAAGTAAAAACATGCAAGACTTTGTGTGTGGAAAAATACTTCCATTTTCGTGCTGAAAACTGATTACTGGCCATCTAAGATTGACCTCAGGTGATGACAGGTTTGCTGAAAATCATTTTTGGGTGAAACTCAAATCCAGAAAAAACAGTATCAATTTAAGTGTCTGGTGTTTTTAAAAATTTGAAATAATGGGAGGAAAAAAACGGGCTTTGGCACATTTAGAAAGATACTGTTTAAAAAACACAGTGTTTACCAGTCTCAATCTTTGTTAAAAGTGCTCTGATTAATCCTTTCTCACCAGTGAAATTCAAAGGCAAGACCTTTCCTTTCCAAAGGTCCCCACTGTTTAGTTAATAGCGGTGAAAAGAAAACTTATTTTTTACTTGCATTCGTGCCTTGAAGTTCCATAGCAAAGTTTAAAGACAAGAAAAGGTCAGGGTGTAAAGTCCCAAATAACATGTGAGAGAGATGCCCTGTGCTTTAGAAGACTGAAGCGGAGTACCAAGCAACTCAAAGGCAGGATTCGAGGGGAGATGCAGGGGCACACGCTTGGTTTCTGACACGCTGGATGCACTGGCACGGGGCTCCCAAGTTATAATCCCCAGAGAATTTGGCGCAGAGGATAATAAATACAGAGGGAAAGGAAGTCTCGCAGTCCAACACGAGCCTCGGTCCCCGCTGACAGCCAGTGGCGGCGTGGCCGGGCTGCCAAGGTGTGACCCCCTGGGTGAGGGCCGGCATCGCAAACCTGGCGCTTGGAGCGTCGTGCGCCAGAAACGGGGTGGGGGAGGATGAACAAAACCTGCAGAACGGGCGCGGTTTAAAAGTGCACCTTAAAATAACAGAGGGGGAAGGAGCCTCCTCCCCGAGCCGGCACCGCGGCATTTAATTGCGTTGGCTTTCTGC
>VZRQ01004342.1:372094-524335 GCA_013397975.1 Machaerirhynchus nigripectus
TTTTGTGCAGCTGGATGAGAGCCAGACCTCTGGCTCCAGAGGTAAAGGGCAAAACCTAAAAAAATCCTGTCTGAACAGGCAACTCCACCCTCTTCCCCAAGTCAGCTTGGCCTTTTGACAGAAAGTGAGCTCTGAAGCAAATTCATTCATTGCCTTGTTTTTGGACCAAACTCAAAATTCTGAACTCACACCACAGAGAGACCATATCCACAAGATCCCAGCATGCTATTTTATCACCCTTTGTTGTTTCCTGTAATCAGATAAAGTTAACATTTGGACAGTGATTAATCAAATTAATTGTTTTACTTGCTGTTATCAAAGAGAAAAGAAGGAGCTTCATGTGGTAATGGAGCAGTGAGGGAGACCATTCTAGTCAGGTATCCAAAATAAGAGGAGGGAAATTGTCCCCTGAGATAGACATTTGAGCCCCACCAAAATCAGTCAGAGGGAGGAGCAGTAAAGGATTCCACAGGATTCTGGCTGCAAATCAAGGTGCATATGTATGTATATGTGTGTGTGGTATGGGATAAAGAGGCTGATTCCTTCCTGGTAGTGGTTTGGGAGAAGCCAGAATATGAAGACAGACTCAGGAGCTCAAAAGTGCTGACACGTCTGGCAGTTTAGATATGGCCTGAGGCTGTCCAGATGCAAGAAAGCCACCACAAGCTACAGCAACTGATTATCTGCCAGACTTGGGCTCCTGCATAGTCACTGGTGAGCAATAATGATGGTCTCTCCAAGACATGTCTAATGTATGCAGTACAGTTACTTCTTTCCAGTGGAGCGTAAGAAACCAAAGCACGAAAGCTCTACATAATAAAAGATTCAGGAGGATCCAAATTCATATGAAGTCAGTGTCATCTAAAATGCCTTACATGATAATATGAGAAGATACGGCCCAAAGGGTTTAGGAAAGCTTAGAAAAAAACATTAGGAATGAAGATGTTCAAGAGTGTAAGTAGTGATACTTTTCTATATTTCATAAAGCCCAGCTCTCGTCTACACTGAGGTGTATGCAAGATAAGGTAGCTGAGTAATCTCGGCATTTCACCAGTCCCATTTTGCTGTTGGAGGTCTGTTTGATCCTGTTACAAACTGGAGGAGTAGGGCTGGCCCCAAGTGGACAGAACGGGTTTCATCAAGAAGTGTCAACACATGAAAATCAAGGCTTTACTCTGAGAAGATCCTGCCGTGAGTGAAACCAGAGGGGTTCATAGGCACAAGTCAGAGCTCAGAGCAAAATGGCAGGATCATCACTTCCTCCCCTTACAGAAGACACGTGTTCCTGTCCTACTCAGGCCGATCCTTGGAGCATGAACCAGTGGCTTACAGGGTACTCTTGTGGAGCTCATACACTCTTCATAAATAACTGCATATTCACTGGGACAGGAACATCTTCCATAAGGCAGGGAAATGGTGTATGCCATTAACCACGGACATCAGTGCCTCTAATCTGTGATCCACTCTAACCACCAGCCACAGGATTTCATTAAATCAAGTCACTGACTCGGGCACTTCCAATTACAGTTACAAAAAATTTTCACAAGGAACAATTCACCAACTTGTTGTAATAGTTCACTAAGTTTGCTGTCCTTTCATCATGAGTACATTTGACTACATTTCTACTTGGATCTTTAACTTCAGACAATGCTAACTGGAACACAAGAGATTCTCACTCACCCATTTAAAGCAATTGAAATGATAACAGAAAACAATCTTAGCCAGTAACCAGATAACTTGAAAAATTATATTTGTAATGTAAAAAACAGTAACTTCTTAAGTCTCAAAAAATGACAACCTGGCCCTGCTATTTTGGTAAACTTTAAAAATTGGCCATGTATGCATGCATTTTCTTGGTGACCATCAAGTAGTGCTCTGGTTCATTCTGCAACACCATTTTCCATCACAGTCAGTTCAGTCTATCGAGTGGATCTGATCAGATCCTATCAGCAAGACTTCTGAGGAAGGGTAGAGGTACCTGCCTATAGTAACCACCACCACATGCTTCTTTGCATTTTTCTAGTGGAAGGCTTCAGCTGGACCTTGGAGGAGATGGTGTTCAACTCTAGGCCAAATGAAAACCAGTGGAGTCTGAAGTTACATGCTGACAGGAAGGTATGACAGGTAAAATAATTTGCTCCAAGAGACAAGAAGACTGGGTCGTACCCAGGTTATCAACAAACACATGGGCGTAAGATATTCAAGGTACAGAAATGTACGTGAAGGCACACAGCATAGAAATGGGAATGTTTGCTGTTTAAAATGTGGTTTCTCAAAAAAGCACAACAGACTGCAGACTGGAACAGCACAGCATAACAAAAGAGAAGAGCAGCATGTGAAGAGCACAAGAAAAAAAAGACAAACGAGAGGGGCTAGGAAGGCACTACCACTGATGCACATGCTAGTTAAGCAAAACTGAGCAGAGACACACAATGGTGGTCTGTCACTGAGGGCATACCTGTCCTCTGGCTCCGTTAGACCCTGCTAATGGTTACGTGGTGGCCCTACTACCAGTCTGCTCACCTCTGAGCCTCCTTCTGATTATGGTATTACCACCGTTACTTAAACATCAGGCAGAGGGAGACAAGCGTGGATAGGGACACAGCAATGTTGTTGCAGTTATTCCAATCTCTGCCTGCCTGAGCATGACTTAGGCATAGATGCAAGAGGAGAAAACTAGTCATTAGCACCTCACCTCAGTGGAAGAGTAAGAGCTAAAGAAGACATGTGAAGGATGAAAAAGCTAACAAAATCCACTTCTCTGTACAGACCCTTATTAACTCCCTTAGCAGCAAACAAGCCATCTTCTAGGCTTTAGCTGAAACTAGTGTCTGTTTTGCTATGCTTTAACAATTCCATGATACCTCCCATCTCTTGACACAATATCAAAAAATTTGCTCTCCAAACAGCAATTGCTGTAATAATAACAATACTTACATTTCATTATTTAACCTCATGCTATTCATTCATGAGGATTAGTGTTTAATTAATTAACAACACTTAGCATTTCCACTTGGCACTTTACCTCTTCAAAGCACCGTACCGACACTACCTAATTAAGGGCAGAGCTCCACAGACACTTCACATCGGGACTTCCCTTTGACAGCTCTGCATCCAAGACTTGCTCACATGGTGTAGCATGAATTCAAGTTGAAAGCCCTGTGAACTTCACCAGGAACCAGCTAATGCCGTGGTTATCAAGTAAGTGGTTATCTTTGCAAATTCTGTTTCTTTTCCTGTTGCTTCTGGTTGCTTGCTATTCACAGAGGGATCTAATTATTGGCTAATGTGATGGATGATAATGTGAACCTTGTATTAGTGTTATCTACAAAATGCTCACTCATCCGCTAGTGAAAATCTTATTCTTAGTCACCTGGCTGAACTGCTTTTAGCTAGAAAATGTGTTAACCACAAAAACAGATTATAAAATGTCAAGCGAGAGTTTTTAAGGGAGATGGTGCTTTCAATCCATCAGATTGCCTGCCATGAAAGTGCCTTTCTTGTAAGCACCCCAGGATGCTACACAACATCGATAGACAATATAAACACAAAGCTTTTATGGTTCACTTTACAATTGGACATTGACTCTGAACCTGTGAAACAGAAAGGAATTGAATTTCATGACCAAAGAGGATAATGTGCACAGTATTAAGCAGACAACACTGGTAGAAGCAGGAAAGCAGTATGGCTTTGGATGCTGATAGGGAGATTAAATTTACAAATAAGAAACTAAAGGAATAAACCAATTCTGACTAAAATCTCGTAAGCCAGCAGAAGCACTCAATACTTCATATCAATCCACTATGTTTTTTTCAGAGCCCAGTGATTGACTGAGCCTTGACTATGAGAATTGAACAAAGAGAGCCTTAAATATGTAGTAGCTCCAGCCAAGAAAATTATTCAGACAATATGGAAATAAGCTTCTGATGCAGTTGAATGGGGGGAAAAAGAAAATAATCATCACAATTCAAGAACTTGTCTAGTGTCTCAGAGGATGTTTTCACAGGGCAGTGGCTGGCAGGGCAGCAGCCTTGGGCTGCTGCTGCTGCTCAAACCTACCCCAGAAGAAAGCAAGTGATCCAAAACAGCCATGCAGCTTCCAGCTCTGAGCGGTGCTGTGGTATGTCACATGCGCATCGCAGCTCGCCCAGCTCAGTCAAACAGCTTTTTCAGGAAGCCCCTCTTGCCAGATGAGCCACAGCTTGATAGATATTAGAAATTTAAATGGTTTGGTTCTTTGAAAACTGATTGTCTTGAACAAAATCAGACCCAACCATTTTGGCACTGAAACATTCCACAAGGCTAACTGTGTATTACTATCTGCAGTGTCTTTGTGCCCAAAATGGGCTGTGTTAGTGTTACTACTAACTTCTGAAGTCCCAAGAGTTAAAAAAAAAAAATCAGGCCTTATTATCCCTTAATACAGTTTTCATTTAAGTTGCAGATGAATGAGGCCCTTATTGCCATATTCAACCTCAAGCTGACGGTCGAATACTCATCCAAGACTTTTCTGTACCTGTGTGTTTGGAGTTCAATACTTGCCTTTCATCTTCCCTGCACTCCCCACAAATTCTTCTTCCTTTACTCAGCTTCAACTTCAACGCTTCCAGTATTCCCTTGCCCCCAGTCACCACAGCCAAGGACTCCCTTGTCTCACACACCAAATGGCCTATCTAGCCCCAGTGAGCCAACATCTAAGCTGTCCATCCGCTGGCTATCCTGCAGCCTTTTCTAATGTTTATCACCTAGGAACCATCCCAGACCCATTCCAGCCTGCCCATGTCCAGTCCTCTGGACCACTTTTGCATTGGTTAAGGCTGGGTCTAGTGATGTATATAGTTACATGCAAATTAGGTAAATCATGCACCTTTCTCATTATGAGTTTCCTGAAATGTAATGCTCAGGACAAAACCATCAGCTGTGGTCACTGCCGATTAGGAAAAGATACCTGTTAATTAGCACACACGTTGGATCAGGCCATTAACAAATGCATTGGGAAGCTACTATGGAAGCTGATTCAAGTTATCATCTAGCTAACTGTGCTCCTTTTTTCAGCACAAGGCTGTCACATGAGCCCTTCTGATCACTTTCGTATTTGCATTTGCTGTGCATCTGTTCTAGCATCTCCAAGCCCTGATGTCTTGCAGGAACACATGCTGAGGTACTTCCTGACTGGGGTCAGCTTTCAGTACTGGAACTCTGCCGGGTGCAGCACCAGATGTGAACCAAATGCAGGCATAAAACCAACTTGGTTAAGACAGGAACCTGACATTTGGAAGACAGTTCTCTACTCTGGTGTATAAAAAATAAATGTAGATGACTTATATAATTAGGATTTTACCTCTCATTGTCCTGTTTTACTCAGCCTGTACAATAAACCAGGTTGGCCTGTTTAGTCTGTCCCATGGACTGTTGGGGTTTCAAAGTTTCACAGGATGTGACATTTCTGCTGTTTTGCTGCTCTCTCTGAAAGAGGTCACAGGCAGAGGGCCACAGAGTAGTCAGCAGCAAATCCCTGGTGGTCATGAATCTACGTTCCAGCATGTACTTCTCCCTGCTTCCAGTGTCTAATGTCATTGGGACATTTTATCTTTTGGCTATCACAGCCTCCTCCAGCAGTGAATTTCACAAGTGATACTGATTGCACTAAGTTGAACGTGCACTTCCCCTGTTACTTCATCAGAGGAAAGTGTTCCTGCTGCTGAACCACCATGGTGCATGGTATTAGCTTTGCAATTTAGAGTGCTGAATGGGTTGTTTGATGGCTGGGAGTCCAGGACATCCTCATGTCCTTGCCTCGTGAAACTGCTCAGCTCTAGGGTTAATACTGAAATGCAGGCCAGCTAAAGGGCAAGGTATGCTCCAGGGCAAATATGATTGATAGTTACATTTGCTATATATTTTACTTACAATTTTATCACTATGCCCATTCTAACCACAGCCTTTCAAATAATTTGTTCTTAGGACTTGATAGACGGTATTAAAATATTTGTGACAACAGCATTTTCACAAGTAGCATTACTTGTCCCAGCCCAGCTTGGATTTCTTACCTTTGTGGTCCACAATTTCACTGTCCAGTCAAATGATGATGTGACAAAGAGATGGGAAAAGTCTATTGGACCCACTGCCATGTGACAATTGATTCCTGTGACAGGTCCTTGGTGGCCTTCAAAAATTTCACCAATGCCAGCTTTACTGCAGGAAGAAGAAAGATTTACATGCAAAGAGTGATTTACCACCTAGTGATTTAACATCATTTTTCTTTACCCTTCGGTTCCTGTTTCCTTTTAAAGTTCTATTTAACCTGTAAATATCTCTCCTTACACTAAGGCCTTTGCCTGCGTAAGTTTATTCCAGTGGGCAAAATTAATGCTTGGAATTGAGCACAGGGAGAATTTCTCTTACTTCTGAAAACTTACCTTACTCACTTCTACCTATACTGTCTACTCCTATAGCTTGAAATAACATTTATGTATAATTATAAAATAATTCTAAATTGTAATTATACTATAGCTTATGCCTCTGAGTAAGCCATTATCACAAGGAATAACCATTAAAATAAAAATGCAGATATGTTAATGACTTATCATGGGCAATTCTTTTTCTCTTAAATATCTAAGATAACTTTTCATAGCAGTCAATCAAGTCACTAGGAAGCAAATGCTTTTTCACAAAAAGTGAAGGAACTGATCCTGTGATCAGGTATTATACAGTCATTACTTTGAACAAGGGGAGATGTGCATTTCATCAGCTGGAGGCTAAAATAGCTATTTGGAAGGGAAAATACAACGCTGTGTAAAAGAGAATGTGCACAGTTTTCTTCTTCCTGGAAGCAAATTATGCCAGATCAGTTGTCAGTGCTGTCTCACAGTGTACACAGAAAAGGGAATCATGAAATTACCCTTTTAGCTAGATTATAGAAAAATTGTGAGTGGAAGAATATACATTAAAAATAGCCACAGCTCTGATGAGCCTGTCAGCCCTGTGCCAGTGTGAGTACAGTGTACTGAAAGGAGATACGGAGCTGCACCAGAGAAAACTGGTCCCTCATCCAGCTGGTGCAGTGTCCCCTCACCTCTCCTGTGTGGACAGTGTGGCCTCACTTAGACTCCCTTGCCAGACCTTGTAGCATGTGCTGGAGCAGGGGCTGAGTCCTGCAGTGCTGGATAAGAAGGACACCTCTTATTTCATCCCAGCTATCTGCCATGTAGTCAGTGGGGTAAGGGGAGTTCTGGAGCACTGAGACCATCCTGGGTATCTGCTGTGCTTTGACACACCTTTTTCCAGAACAACATATGGCTCTTCACTGTGCTGGGCTGAAGGACATAGGAGCCTCTGGAAATAAACCAAGGATAGTAGCAAAAAGCTCCAGGAAAGACAGGTAGGAGCAGAAGAGCTTTTGTCAATGGTCAGTAGAAGGTTTCTACAAAGGTGTGCTAAAAAGAGGATCTGGCACCTTCCTCCTCTTGTGAGGAACAAACCAGGCAAGTCTGAAAGTCAGAAGTGAGAAATGTCCTTGGGATGCTTCTTTCATCTGAGCAGCCTAAGACTCATTCAAACCATCAGCTGCTGCACAGACTATCAATATATGCCTAAATAGAAGCAATTTCGCAGTACTGTCAGCACAGTTGCTCAAAGTCAGGCAGCTCCTGTGCTGGTCACAGGAACAGTACAGATATCGTTGATCCAAGAGAAAAAACCACTGAACACACACTTGGCTCTCATCAACACAGGTACAAAAAGTTTTATAAGTATAAAATGCTGAACTTCACCTTCCATGACGACAGGCTGTGTAGACTGTTCCCTCTTCACTGCCAACGACAAAGTTATTGACATCTCCGGTTGGGAAAGCCATTCCTGTGACTGCCACTGGTTTGGACTTATTGTATACCAGCTCCATGCTCTCCTACCAAAACAGGTTTTTGTTATTATGGTGTGATCCTCCTTTCCTTAGTCTGGGTTGTTTTTTTTAAATAACTGATTTCTAAATATTACATGGGGTAGCAGGAGAGGAAGACGAATTCATTTGGTCCAGTCACAGGACTTTGGTTTCTACGTAAGACGTTGTGAGAAGATGCAATGTCACAAACCAGGATGCTCCTGCCATCCCCAGTGCTGTCTGTCACACATTTGAGACTGGCAGGAAGTCACTGGTCTTTTCTGCGTCATCTTAAATCAGCCAGAGATGACAGGCGAGAATTTAAAATGTAATGGTGCAGAAACTAAAGGTAATTAATGCTTTAATGGTTACATTTGCCAGCCTTCAGGCTTTAACAAATCATGCAATACCCTTCTAGTTACAAACATCCTGGAAATCAGTTGTCAGGAAGCACATGTAATATCGCGTGCATGCGAGGCATTTATTGCACTGTGTCATTTGTCCCTTCACAGAACAAAATTAAAAAGTTGGGGTCCTGTCACTACCACCATTCTAAGCATTGCTTTTCAGGGATTTTTGGAGGTAACTATAAACACTCCCTCTAGACTCCACCATCAAGCTACAAACCAGCAGGAATGTTTTCCGTTTTCATTTGGTAGCTATATTTTAAAGTAAATCAGCATGCCCATTTCTGCAATTGCAAATACAATCACCATGCAAGTTTGTGGCCCTTGCAAGATGTGTATGCTTTGAGCAGATTTTGCACAACTTTTTGGTTTTTCAGCCTAAATGGTGTAACCCAAGAATCCACAAAAGGCCCCTGAATGGTTTCACCATTTTCATTTTTAGCTATTTAAGTGGGTATGTTCTCTATGTTTAAAAAGTCTATGCTGCTTTTCTTCTAGGGCCAAAGCCTGTTGGGTTTTACTCAGAAGGGTTTTTTTGCTGCAAAGGAAGTGGGTATCCCTGTGAGAGGAGAGCGATGCAAATCCACAGAGAAATATTTCTACTTGGTTTATACTTTTCTTTTAAATGAATTTGGTTTTTTTATAAAGGCAAAACAAGACATGGAAAATGTACTGGGAGACCACCCCATATTTCTGTAAATATGTGAGTGAGAGAGAGAAAGAAATTCTGTTAATATGGGAGACAGACCATATATTTTTGTTAAAATCTTCTGGGCTGAGATCACCATTTAGTGTCTCTGCAGAGATATGGCCATAGACTGTGGTGAACTCTCTCCCAGCGCCCACACCATGGCTGTACACAAGTGCTCTGGATCTGTGTCTTTGGAAAGTTTCAGACTGACACACATCAGCCACACTTTACTCCTCCCAGTTTAAAGCTATGGCATGCAGCTTGACGTCAAGTCCTGTGCCTTTCTTTTCTAGATCACCACGAGCCATGTGCCAAACTTCAGTGTAATGTGGGGTGTGTTCCCATCCTTGCTGAGAGTCAGTTTTGGAGCAGGGAAATGCCATTTGAGTGATAGGGTCTGGAACTCAGATGTTCACAGATCTGTGCTTCAGACTTTAGTATTCCAGTAAGTGAATATGAAAAGGAATGGGATTTATCTCCTTGATGTTTAGGTGAGAAACTGTGGAAGGGATTCGGGTGCCTGAACATAGATGCCTGGGCCATTTTAGATGCCTCCATTTCTCTTGCAGAAGAGTACTGGTTTCTCATAGTCCCAGGGCACAAATACAGCCCACACTGTTGCCTTACATGAGCAACATGGTCAAACTTCAAAGTTGGCCTCGCTTTGAGTAGGGGAGTAGATGTGATGACTTCCAGAATCCTCTCCCACCCTAAAGATAGGACAGTTCTGTGTCCCAGAGTGGGTATCTGAAATGGCATTTCACACTTGGATGGGATAAGTCATCCTCTAGATGTAGCAGCCTCTCTCTACCTCAACTGTACAGAAAACTTGAATTTCGAACTTAGACTTGACACATCAAAATTCAGATGGCTGAGGTTAGGACAGAGGAGTCCCACCTCCTGTGTCAACACTGAAAAGTGAATAATTCAATAGTAACTGCACATTAATGCATGATTAATGCAATCATTATGGGGAGTTTCTATGCAGCATTTTGAAACAAGATCAGGTCCCATGATGCGTAGTAAAAATGATATTAAATTTTTCTTCCAAGAAATTGTGTATAAAAATGAGTGATGTGTTGGAATAGAAAATGTACTACTTCAGAAGATAACACTTGAAAGATTCTTTCTGTACACCTTTTTCAGCATCAGATTCTTTGTTTAGTTTCCATTATTATAATCACTAGTGGTTTGGGCAATTTTCCTGTGTTTCCTTTCATTTCTGATACAAAGGAGAGGGTGGGGGGAAGACAATCGTAGCAAACATTCCAGAGGGGGAGAATTAGTTCTAAAACTTTTGATTTGCATTGTTTGTTCCTTTGGCTACTGAAGGCTGCCAGCAAAGTAAGTTTCTGAATTTCTGCCTGTGTGCCTTGGAAACCTGCAGTGCCTAGGGTGTGTTCAGCAGCAGTGCAATCTAGTCCATATTTGTTAAACAATGCTGTAGAATAAGTGCAATTTATACCACAGGCGACTTCTGTAATTACTGTGCTTTAAAATGGACTATTTCATTTTCACTTGAAACTGACCTATGTATTAACGTATTACAATAATTACATGATTTGTGGTAAAGGAAATGGGGTTTGGCTCTTAGCAGACACTGCTGGAAGCAAGCTGTACTCTTTCAAGTGCATCCATTGGTTTTAGTTTGCATAGGATGCGAGATTTTGGCTTTTAGGAGCTACGTTCCACTACGCAGGTATCCTGCTCTACCAAAGGCACTTTTTCCCCCCGTGTAGGTGAAAATAAACCCACCTGTGGAGTTGAGAGCATGTCCAGGCTCCAGGAGCACATTTTGCCATCCGTAGAGACAGTAATAAGATTGTGTGCATTCTGTGTTCCAACTACATTCACACAGTACACAGGATGCTGAAAACACATAACACTGGAAGTCAGAGAGCCATTCTTACATTTTCACAAACAAATTTCTGATGTTTCATATGTTATTTTAAAGAATGATTAAGTAGTCACACAATGCCTGGAAAATATAAGACTCAGCTTTTGCCAGATAGGAATTGTTTTGGTTGGGTTTTTGTGTTTTTTTGCATTTAAATTTTAAGAAGTATATTATGGAGGTGGAAATGTTTTCAAAGTTTCATTTTCCTCATAATAAAACAACCCAGCTGAGTAATGCTGTGAAAATACTGAATTATGTGGATGAGATTTCACCCACAGGGACATGTATCATTCTACTGATGGCTTTTGACACTGAAAATAACCAGCAGAAAGAGGAAAACTGTCCAAACGGAATCAAAAGGAAAACTTTATTCAAGAAAACAGCTGCATAAAACTTGAACTCTGTCAGAATTTGGCTTGCATGCTAAGTATTTGCAAATGTTCTCCAGTTGAGGAACATGAACAAGCCCATCAACGTTCTTCAGCATTGGCCAATACACCTTTTAAAATCTGTCATTATAAGTGGGGAGTGACTAAATTTAGGGTGTTACACCTGGTTCACCATCGTGCAGTCATTCCATGGAGGCTGAATTCCAGTTAGTATGCATAATGAAACTTGGCCTATTCCTTTTCCAAGGAACCTGGTAACATTTTGAGCCCAAAGTGTCATCTGATATCTGATGGTGACATATGAGGGATGGGTCAAGTTCAGCAATCTCCAGAGTGAAAAATCAGTCAGACTGAACAATAGGATTTAATTTCCTTTGACCAGTACAAGTGATACTGCTAAATTAAGGGTTAGACATATGCAAAAGCCAAGCAAACAAAAATTTAATTTCTCTGCTGCATTTCCCAATAAATAGAAGACCTGCCTCTCCAGAAAGAAAAAACATTTTTCTCTAACACTTTCCTTAATTAAAGAAAATTAGGACCAACTTGCAGGAGATCCCTAAGGAGCTTCTAAGCCAACTCTATGTAGTGTTAGGAATGTAGCATTTGGTCCTGCTGAAAGGAATGGCAGAACTGCCACTTATGTCAGACTACTTCAAGATCCAGCTGCAGGTCACCTACCCAGTCAGTGGGGAATGGCAGAAATCCTCAGAGCTCTGGCTCGTTCCCAGGTTTGATACCTGAGTGAGCCCAGTAAATGTCCCCTCTCTAAGAGCAAAAGGTGCAGCACCTGTACAAACAGTGTTTGTGCCCACACTGAGATGGACTAAGCAGTTGCTGCTGAAATAGAACCTTGTGCTTGGAGGCAACCTGTGCACACCAGTAACTCACAAGGTCCATTTGATGCCCCTTTTTTTCTTTCTCTCAAGATTGTCAGGCACCTGGTTTCTCTCAGATCATCAAATGGACACCAAGTGGTCCCTCACATGTGTCTCACACTACTACCCTCACACCTTGGACCTTCTTGCTGCTTAGTGTAAGCTAATGACCCCAGTGCTAAACATGATTACTGCATACTGATGTGTGAAATAAGAATAGACCTATTTTTTTCATGGGCTTTTGACCTCCAGTAGTCCAAACAGACAGAGTGGGTGGGAGGAAGCTAAAGCAAGCAGTGGAGTATCTAGAATATTTAGTGGGGGGGAAAGAGTGAGCCATGTCTTTCCAGCAGCACCTCAGTGTGTCAGGCCTGGCTTTAATCAGGGCTACTACCAGCCATCAATTTCATGCACAATAAAACTCACGGCAGAAATGAAAAGATGTAAGGAAAGCGGATGAAAAAGACAACCAACATGTCTGTATGTAACAGAAAGTCTAAACAGGCTCCTTCCTTTCAAAGGGTTGCTGCCAGCTTGCTTTTATTTATTTTGGAAATGAAATCATCATGCAAAAGGGTTTTGTCTTAATTAAAATTTCCTGTTGTCCCAAGTGCAGATGTGTGGTGGGTGTGAAAGGAAATTAGTGAGTAAGCTGCGGGTAGAATTCTCTTTCCTGGTGAATCCAGGCAGTAATCAGTGATACTAAATTTCAGGAAGGTTTAAGTGATGAAGAACAACACAATCTATCTGCTTCAATAAACAAAGCAGGAGAAAGAAAAGAGAAAATCCCTTTTTCACACACAGCATGAGTTCAAATTAAAAAATGACTGTTCAGCTCATGTATCTAGCAGTACAAAAAGTAACATTGCTAAAGTAGTGTTGTCTTAATTTAATCCTTTTTTTTCTTGGCAGCAAGGATTGAAGCCAGCCTTTTGCAACCAAGACCTCATTTACAGTTTATGTAAGTAATTCCTATGTACGAACATAAAGTAAGCAACTCTTATTGTAAAATCTGAGCACTCCTTAAAACATCATATTTCCTCATGTTAGACTGTGTAAACACTTATTTATACCAATCCATGACAGCACATAAAGTGCCCATCCACAACTGAAAGTAATTTATTTGTATTTGTCAAAAGGAAAACATTACATATTTTTCTATTGCAATAATAAAACTGCTTTAATATGTAATTCCAGGAGGTACAATTTTGCCTTAAATGATTTTTGAGTGTAAACAAATTACTTCCCATTAATCTTTGCTTTTCCACTAGATTTTGAGTCCCAGTTGTTCAATTTTCAGTGATAGTCAGCTTCTTGCTACTAGTTTTCTGGTCTGCTACATCTCTAAATTGCACTTCCAGGCGACACATTTCTTTTCATGCATATTGAACATTACTGGCAACAAAAGGAGCAAAAACATTAGGGAAATGAAAAGCAATGTTGAAGTTGCAACCCATGGCACAGATCATTAGATAATTACATAAACATTCATGATAGTGGAAATTTAGGGAACAATATTTGTATTGCCTGGCCCACTAAGCATGTCTGTGCACACCTGTAATTTTTAGTATAAGAGACTTGCAGTCATAATACTGGCCCCATACTGAATCTTTAGCAGTAATTCATATCGCATGGCTTCTGGAGTTGTCTTTTAACTCCAGGGATTATTTTGTCACAGTCAGCTGAAAGCTGAACCTTGATCTGCAAATTCCGAACATTAGAATTTCAGAATTGTAAAAGCTGGAGGTGCTAAAGTACTATCCCGTTGTCTGATCCTTCGTTCTGCGAGAACAAGATTATCTTACCTCTCAGAATACTTTGTGGAGTTCAGTTCCTTATGTTACAGAAAATCTGTGCTTTTCTGCACTCGTATATCATGCTTCTACATTTTCTTCCTCCTTTCCACTTTCCACTCAGGAATTGCCCTAAGCCCACTCCCAGGATGAGCTACTCCACCTTCCATCTCTCCTGAAGAGTCTGCCCCAGCCCAAACTCTGGAGGAGGAGAGCTCAAGAATGCACAAGACGTTTGTGTGGGATGGACTGGATGACAGTGCCATAGCAGTGAGGACACTTTAGCAGGCAACCCAGGCTTGTCTCTTCCTCCAGCACAATAGGATTGCAATGTAAGAGAGTCTCCTATCACAGACATCATCTTTCTATCACAGATGAAGTCTCTTCTTTCTCAGGCATTTTGTGTTACTCCTCTGCCTGTTTATCTCCCAGACATCACTACAGCCCATTGCCACCATCATTAATTATCTGCAAGTACCTGTGTGTGTTAGCAAAATGCTCTCCTGCATCATTTTGTTGAAACAAACTCTCCCTCAGTGTGCAAAGTCCGCCCTGTGGCCCTGTCTGGAGTAGGAGACCACAACAGGGATTTATGTATTGCTCTATTAGAAAACAGAAGCAAACTGTCCCACTCTTTCCAAGGGCACCAGTGTCTACTTACAGGAATCCACTGTGAGAGCCTCACAGGTGCCTAATCTGGTTCAAAACAGAAATTTGTGTACACCAAGACAACAATAATGACTCTAATTGCCTGCCATGTCAGACTGACAGACACACAGCCTCCATGGTGGTCTGGCTCTCTTTACAGACAATGGGGACAAGAATTACAGTGCCACTGTGCTGGCACAAAGGTGCCTCACTCAGGTGTTGTGGTCAATCCTGCCTTCTTCCTTGGAAAGGAGAATAATGTCATGACTTGATTGTACAACGTGTGATGATCAAGCACTTACAAGAGGTGGTTGTTCATCTCTCATATCTACTTTTTTTCCCTTCAAGGGCTACATTTATGTTTTCATCTGTGTGGCAACCACCATTGTAGACACAACTAGGCAGCTGCATTTCCCAGATGACCATCTCCTCTAAGGAAAAGAGGAGGTGATTTTTATCCTTACCGTGTGAGCAGCAGCAGATAGGGGAGTTCTCTGAACTGGAGTGCGCCTGTGACTGCGATTATCCCACAGGACAATTTGGCCAGAGTATGTTCCACCAACGACCAGGTTTGGGTGAAAGCGGGCAAAACAGACCGACATCACGGAGGACTGCAGTAAAAGAGGGAGAGAAGAGAGGGGTTACATGGTCATCCATCTTCAATTCTCTCCCTAGGGAAGCGTACTGTAATTAGCATTTTGTATTCTAGGAATCACTCTATGAACTCTATTCATACTCCTGGCACACCAGTAATTCTACTAAAACAAACAGACACATGCAAAGAGCTAACTTTGACCCTAAAATGTGTTGTTCCATTGGTCTTAGGAAAAATATAGGACGAGTCTAAGCATGATGCTAAAAACCTGAGATAAGCTCTCCATGACAGTAATGGTAAAGTGCTTAATTTCATTTCCAGAAGTGAGAAGTTCAACTAACCAGATGCCAACCAAACAGAGATTGTCATCCTGGCCCATGATATCCCATCAGGGAGAGCTCTTCCCCTGTTTCTCCTCTAACTTTTAACTCAGGCAGTCTGAGGCGAGTCTGCGAAAGACCCTCCAAGGTTCACCTCAAGGTGTGCTGTCTTGAGAGCATCAGCTGACAAGCTGTGTCTCATTGCTGGATCTGTGACTGATTTCTCTGCTACCAGGGTCTTCTAAGAACAAAGGGAACCACACTTTACTTTATACTGTTTAAGCAGAACTGAGTTTTTCCTCATCCTAATGGCAACTGAGTTGTCTTTGTACATTTTCCCTAGCTGGAGATGCTAAGGAGCCAAACTGGTGTGATGTTTACCCTGGCTACCTGGTAGAGTGCCCCACAAGCCAATATGGAGGGGGTTATCTATCCCAACTGCCACTTTTCAGTGTCTTTAAAATAACATACAACAGCTGAAATCCTCAAGGGAACAGTCCCCAGAACCTTCATGTGCCAACAACCTACAGCCAAGAGCAAGAAGCAGTAACTCTTTCAAGTCTTCCATGCTCTTCTTAAAGATTTATTTCCCATTTTTATATAATTGGTCCTGGATGTTATGTCTTTGTTTTATGCAAATCTTCTTTTATATTTTAAGGACTGGATATTTTGAAGTGTTGGTGTTCCCATGTGGGAACACACTTTACTCAGTGACAAAGGGTTAACTAAATTACTATATTTCATTTGCATAAAAAGCATGGCAGACATTTAGGTAAACTTTGTTGCATTAGGAACACTGGAGCTGCCTAGCTGAACTAGACCCAGTGTCTACCTAGGCAATGGCCCTGTCTCTGGCAGAAGTGGATGGGGTTGTAAAAACTTCGACATGGGCAGATTCGTTGCCTCATTTCCTCACTGCTCCTCTTGCTGATTTCTAGTGCCTACAGACTGATTTGAACTCACAAGAGACTTGAAACCCCTTCTGATAGGGCTAGAATTAATTATGCTAACTCTTGATGCCTACAACTAGGTTAACAAGACTAAAGCAAAAGAGGAAGTTTAAACAGTTTTTACTGAATTCATGTGGCTGCCTGATACCAATTGTTTAAAGCCAGATTATATGTTAAATGAACTTAATAGACATACTTGAAGCATACAGCAGTATGTTTAGTACTGCAGTTTTTTGTCCTAAATCAAGACAATGAAAAAAGCTGCCATTACTTTTTCTTCTCCACTCTCTCTGCATTCTCATGGCTGTTCACTTGACACCTTTATACCTTCCCCCATGACTAACACTTCTGCATACATTTCTCTGATGTTATATAGCCTAGCACCTAATGACTAGATGATTAGTGTACATAAATGCCTATTTAAGTCTATATCTAAGTGCTTGAGGACAGCAATTCCATTATGGTCAGTCGTAGCAATGAGAGGTAGCTTCCAAACACCATTTCCAAAGGACCTAGCTTTACGGAAAAGAAACCTCACCCCTAAGGAACAGGATGTAGGTACTATTAAGGGGGGTTTGAAACTCAGCTACACTGCAGCTGCCATCCAGTTTCCACAGATCCCCCCCACATTATAATTAAAACGATCCTACAGCACATGTTCTACATTTTATCTCTTTGTTTAATGGCTTCGTGAGTTGTTTTAATCAACCCCTCTCATTCCTTATAACTAAGCTGACAGATATTCTTACATGAAGTGAAATAGCCAGATGATTTTAAAATAGTACAGCTCCACCACTGTGTACACCCCACAGCAGCTACAAGGCTCCACATGTATTTTAAGAAACCCCAACTCAAACAGTCATTCCACAACAAAGTTCCCAAGTTTGTCCCAAACAAACTTGGGAGACTCTAAAGCAGGGCAAAGAAGCCAAGTGGACAGTGTATTTTTAAACGTTCTGCTTTCATGGTTAGCATGTTTTTGCATTTAGAATGCCAGAATACAGTTGAATGGTCAGGATAGAAACTGCTAAAGTGTGTTTTTCATAAAGTTCGAAAATAACCCACAGACATGACATGGGCTTGAGCTCTCTGCACTGCTTCTAGTTTTACATCTTGCTCCAAAGTAGCTTGCAGTGTTCAAAAGGTGAAATGCTGACATCCTTTTAATTATATCAGCATTATTTTTCTATCCAATAAAAAATTCTGTCAAATATTAGAATTTAACAATTCAAGGACTGCATTCCATAGCACTTAATACAGTGATTATTTTCTTAAAATTAATGGCAGTACTCAGATGAGTAAGGGCTGTGAGATCAAGCCCATTCATTTAACAACTTGAAAAGCATTCATTTCTTAGTCTTAATGGGAGAGAGTGGCTGACAGGTCTCCAGTCTGTCTGAACAGCTCTGTGCTCAAGGACAGCAGCAGAAACCATTCCCTGTAAGCCTCTTCTGCCCCCAGGCTGCCTCTTGTTTGCCTGTTCAAGTAGTCTTACTCCTCTAAAACAGCTCTGCCACTGACTTCAAAGGGGGAGGAACCAGCACATGGTCAGGTTTTTAAAATAACAGCATACCCTTGGTTGCACTTTGACCACACCCTTCTAGGGAAATCTCACGGCACTTTCCAGTAGCAACGGTAAAGCTTCCCAGATTTTCAGTTAGGGATATTTTATACTGTAGGTGCTTAGTTACTTGTTGCAGAGGACAGAAGCAGCTAGTTTCACAGTATATGGCAACAGTGCATAAATAAATAGAGGAGGAATCATGTCAGAAGGCAATTCCACAGGGAGTTTACTGTTCACAGTAGAAGAGCAGCATTTTGGACTAGGAGATTCCCAGCATTATCTTTTTATGGGTGCCACAGAGCATCTGTCTGAGCAACTGTTGGTACCCACAAGAGACAGGCAAAATCCCAGTGTCTGGTCATCGGCATTTCTCTGAATTGCACTGTGCAGTGGATCATTTCAGTATTTACTTTAGCTTAATGCTCAGGTGTTTTCTCCCTCTGTGCAAATACAGCCTACTGGATTTTGCTTTCTCTGTCTCTCCTTAGCTTTCTTAGTGGCCTTACCAAAGTATTTCTGGCACTTCTGGCTTTGTGATCTTCCACCCAGATGTTGTACTCTTAGTGGGGCCACAATACTGGTGCTGCTGCCTCATCCCCTGTGCATGCTCTGCCTCTCTGTGGAGGCAAGCAGATCTCCAAGGACCAGAGGAGCAAACCTTAGTTCCATGTTCCCACATGCACTGCCCAAGCATAAGAGAGAGCTCAGGCTGGTAAACCTGGGGGTTTTGCCCAGCAAACAGGCAATCCTGCTTCTCAAATGCCAGAGGTTCTGCGCCCAGCTGCTGCAAGAACCGCGCTGAAAACATAATTAAGAAATGAAACACGAGATGTCTGTGCTCTTGTTACAGCAAAGAGAGGGCTAGGCCTCACAAACAGAAGTGTTGCCCAGCCCTTGGCGAGGTCTGCAGTCCAGGGTAGGAAGGCAGCACCCTCAGACCCCTACCTTGGTGGGGCATCAGGTTACCTCAGCCCATGGGGAGGAGCACTGTGGAGCCACCTCTGCCTCCCTGCTCCTTCCCTCCCTCCTTTCCTCCCCACTGATGCACTGATCCAAACAGCCCCCAGCCCTCTTCAAGTGGCTGGCAAAGCTGTTTTTTATTTTAGAAGCTTAATACGGCCCAGATTTGGATTAATGATGGCATATTCCGTCAACCACAGGTACACATGCTTGGGACAGACAGTCATTTAGCTTCTCCTTACTGAGAAGCCTGACCTCAGTACCCACATCTGATGTGTGTAAGGCCCTGGAGACTCGGCTGTCTCTGCTCATGTCCATACGCTCGGATGGCACTCTGCCCAGCCACCAGTTGAACAAGTTCACAAAGACCTGGGTGCTAAATAATAATAACTCTCAATAGGCAATGACTACTGCCTTCAGCCAGACCTTTTCTGCAGGAAACCACCCCCAGAACCAGCACTGCCGTACTGGTGCCATATGCCTACGCCTAACACCAGATGTATCTCAAAACAATACTTTGTCAGTGGGAAGAAGGATTCCGAGGAGTTCACAGGCATTTCTAGGCTCCAGAATACCAGGTTATATTGCAGCAGGCTCTCAGGAAACTCCTGGGTGGATTTTATAGCTGACCACACGCATGTGAAAAAGCACTACCCTCAGTGGCATGCTGCTGTGGGTCACTCTGACACAGGCAACAGCAGGCAATGTAATCAACTGCAGCTGAGATTATAGAACCATAGAATATGCTGAGTTGGAAGGGACCCATCAGGATCATTGAGTCCAACTCCTGGCCCTGCACAGGACCCATTAAGAATCACCATGTGCCTGAGAACCTTGTCCAAACGCTTCTTGAACTCTGCCAGGCTTTGTGCTTTAACACTTTCCTGGGGAAGCTTGTTCCAGTGCTCAACCACCCTCTGAGTGAAAAACCTTTTCCTGATATCCAGCATAAACCCCTCCTGACTCAGCTTCATGCCATTTCCTTGAGTCCTGTCACTGGTCACAAGAGTGAAGAAATCAGTGCCTGATCCTCCTTTTCCCCTCATGAGGAAGTTGTAATTGCAATGAGGTCTCCCCCCAGTCTCCTCTTCTCCAGGCTGAACAGACCAAGTGACCTTAGCTGCTCCTCAAACGGCTTCCCCTCCAGACCCTTCACCATCCTCATGGCCCTCCTTGGGCACTCTCTAACAGTTTAATGTCTTTTTTATATTGTGGCACCCAAAACCGCACACATTGTTCAAGGTGAGGCCACCCCAGTGCAGAGCAGAGCAGGACAATCCCCTCCCTTGCCCGACTGGCGATGCTGTGCCTGATGCACCCCAGGACACGGTTGGCCCTCTTGCTGAAGTGGCAGATCCTTTTCCATGTTTGAGGGACTAAGAGCAGAGGGACAAAGCTGTGGTACTGCTCCTTAGCTAAAACTGTGAGAAGATGCCAAACTCATAGTCCTTCATCCACAGGAACTGAAGAAGAGGGACTGAACCTCTAATCACTTATGTCTGCCCTCCTGAGGAATAAATAAATAAAGAGGAAGGCCGGAAGTACACATGCAACTTACTCATTACCTTTTGTTCTCACTCCTGCTCATCAGAAGTAGCATTTAAAAAGTCTAAGCACTCACAGCGCCCTCTGAGAGCTGCCCAACTTTCTTCTGGCCAGGCAATCAGGAGACCATTTCATTCCTGCATTGCTATACACACATTTATCTGGCCCCATATCATATGGATGACATATTTCAACTGCAAAGGTGGATTAAAACCATCATCTAGAAATAAAACAGCAATTGAATTACTAAATAAAGCCCTTTCTTCCTGATCGGTCATGGACTGAGAATAATCATGGAAAGTAGCAGTATCAGATCTAAACACTGTTTCTCTGGTTTAGGGCCCTATAACATCCTTTTTGCACCACAAAAGGTGTGAGATTTCTTGAAAGAGGCAACTCTAGGGTGACATTGCTCTGGCTACTAAGATACCTGGTATTGTACACTGAAATAGAGCCTGTGTTCCTTCCAAGAGTCCGTTTCACTATCTGCTATTGTGAATTTGGATATTTCTGTGTTTCATACAACTGCCTAAGTATAATTAGTAGTAATAAGAAAACAACAGAAAGAATAGCAATAGAATTACAGCTGGTTTTGAAATTAAATTTGAAAAGGAAGTTAAAATATGATTTATGTGTACAAAAACCTTTACCAAAGAGGTTATCTCTTAAAAGCTTCAAATTCCAAGACTTCTGTACTGCTCCCTTCCAACTGTCTTCCTATTAAACTATAAAATAACATCTGAAAGATTTTGTGCTAGAGATTATTTGCGGTACTATACAAAATTAATCTCTACTAAAAATAAAATAAAAGCAGTTGACATCCTTCACACATTAAAAAAAATAAATAAAACCAAACAAACACTTCTTCAAACCAAATGTCAGAATTCTGTTTAATTAAAAAAAGGAAGTTTATACTTGGTTATGGTGTGTGTCGACATCTATCCCTTTGATTTACAAGAGTATGGACGGGAAAGAACAGATTGCTTTATTCAAGAGAAAGAAAAGAGGGAGGGGGGCCCAGTGTGACAGGAAAGAGTGTAGGCTGTATTAACTTCAGTGCTTGTTAAAACATGAAGGATTAATGGTAGAAAGGGAGGGAAGAATTGTGAATGTCTCCAGTTTAGGATCTTCAAAAATGTTTGGGGATTCTAAGAATGTCTCACCAGACCACATGAAAGCTGCACAGAGAGACTCAGCCACACGACTGCTCTAAATCCAAAGCTGGTATTGCTCCACTTATACCATCAAACCAATGGAGCTGAAATGTAGCCACAAATTAAATTTATTTTTATTGAAAAAGTACTAAGTCCTTAAAAAGAAGGAAAAGTGTATGTCAGGAAACGCAGCCTTTCTTAGCCGAGTTTACAGGGCAGGTAACTCTGACATCTAACCTCAGTGCTGACATCTGAGTATTTCAGTAGAATCAGAGCACTCTGCCCAGGTCTGCAGAAAGGCAATATCCAGCCTTACGACTTCATTTTAAATAGAGCTGAAAGCTGGAGCTTTCTGCTTTCATCTCTGTAACTGCAGGTTCAGCCCATGTAACTACAAGAGAAAAATAATCAGGAAAAAAGTCCACAAGCTGCCTTTACAAAAGGGAATCTACACTTCAGCCCTTTTGGAAAGTGCATTTGCTGTTATTATTAATTCAGCAGTGTCATGGTGACTTGGAAAAGCAGCAAAACTGTATTGCAAACACAGATACTCCTGATACTTCTCGAACGTGATACAGGGAGATCCTGTGTGCCTTTATCCATGACTGCAACAAGCAATTGATTCAGTGACCCTGAATTACTGCACACACACGCAAGCCTGAGAATACAGTCTTTGCTAAGCACCATACTGGCTTTGTTAGACTGATGATGAGATGATTAAAGCCCGGAGAAATAAGGAGTAATTTCATAACAACAGCACATCAAAATAAAGTTTTCTTTCCACCCAACTACTTGGATGCTAAGTACCCAAATATGTTTGTTTTCTCTGATTAGGACCTGGCTGCTTATCAGATCACAGGGTCCAAAAATTAATGTCCGTGTGCCTGCGTGTTGGAGAAGCAAGCACTTCCTTGCTTTGCCTATTTTATTTAGGTCATGATACTCTAACAGTTATTCATGAGCACTCTTAATTGTTTTGATTAAATTATTGACAAGCTTGAGGTGATGGGTCTACAGCACCCTTTCAGACCTGGAGCCTGAGGGCATGTGTCTGTGGGTGGAGCGCAGAGACCTTCTGCCATCCCCACTCATTCCACAGGCTGGCCACAATTTGGAGCAGATGGAAAGTGTCAGCTTGAGCATGGCAGTCTGGTATGCAGCTTGCATGCAGCAGGGCTCACTGGTTTCAGCTCAGCATTAACCAAAAGCTTCTGGACCAGAGCTGCTATACATGTAGCCAGCTCAGAACACGGGTCATGGTGTCACTGCCTGCCACCACTGCTCACTATAGCTGCAAGTTTTGTGGCACAGAGATGGCCTTGTTATGATGGGTTTGTAACAAAATCTTTACTAAAGCATCTCAGTCTGATGAAGGCCTCTAGAACTGAGCAAATAATAGCATTACCTGAAAAATTTACTGGGTGCAGTGGTCAGAAATGCCAGAGAAGCATCTTGTTTTAAGCACTGCAAATGAAATCAGATCTAGAGAAGCACATGCTCAAAACATCACGCAAACCAAAGCCTTCTGTAAGTGTTGCAGTTAGCCATCTCCAAAAGCATCTCTGAAGGTGAAGCCACTTCTATCTAGCAATTACCTGGGGAACCTGGCTGTGACGGACAAGTCCAGGCATTTTGGTCACTCTTCCTGAATCACTTCTGCATATTATCTCTCTGATATTATCTGATATAGAACACAGGTGTAGTCTCGGCAGCTCAGCCCCATGCTCATACAGTGCCCCAGCCATTTGTCTAAGGGCTTCAGCTTCTTATTGCTCCACACTTCTCCAGGCAGAATATCCTTCCCACCCCCAAGTCCTTCCCCTCAGGGCTGCTTTCCTGCTGGAACCAAGACCAGGCCTCAGGAGCGAGGCTTAAGAGTCCCTATCCAGAGGTGTTCCCATCTAACTCTATGCAGAAGTAGAAGAGATCCCCCAGAGACTGAGATGTGGGTTAGGCTGGGATTTTGGTGTCCTGGACTCTTCTCCTCGCAGTGAAAGCACAACAGATAATCATTTGATGGCAAGCTCTGGAAAAACCAAAGTCAGACTTTGGAGAGCCCACAGAGTTAGCAAATTCCAGATTTGGAGAACAGGAATAGAAATACAAGTTATTCTCGTGCTGCGGTAGTGGTTTTGTGGTTTCTATGGCAGTAGTTCCTCAAACCAACGCATTTGATCAACCAAAACTATGTGAAGCCACTGATGAATTACAAACCAGTAAAGATGCTGCAAGCACAATTATCTACAACTCAGCCTGTGAAGTTGGGCATAGTAGTCACAGCTGCTTGTAAGAGTCGCAGATAAATCTCAAGTGTAGCACTGAGTCCAGACCCCCACAAGAAATGCAAAGGCCATGAGAACTGAGGCACAGTCAGAAGATCAAACATACTGAACCAAGAACGCTTTAAAGCCCCAGATGAGGAAAGAACTTAACTTGAGTCCGTCTTTCATCAGAGGTCCATGATTAATTACAATGATTAATTTTAATTTATCCTTCTAAGTTCTCCATGATTTTAATGACTCAAAAGCCTGCTCACAGCCAAGCAAATAGGTAAGTGCTTTCCTAAACAAGCAATTTTTAAATTCGGGCCTTCTGAAAGCAAATTACCTCCATTCTGTGAGGAAAGAAGGACACCCTGATATTCAGCTGGTCCTAGAAAGACCCTGAGACAGTCTCAATCCAGCTGACTTGCATACCAATGTCAGAGACAAGGAAGGGAAAAGGAGTATGAAGTGTCAGAGACAGACTCACTGAATTGCCAATGTTGGGAGGCACATCTAGAGACTGTCTAGTCCAACCCCTTGGTGAGAGCAGGATCAGCTGGAGCAGATTGCTGATGACTGTGTGTAGCTTGGTTTTGACTGTCTCCATGGACAGTGACCCCATTGCCAGCTCGTGTTGAGCTTCTCATCAACCAACACCCCCAAGTCCTTCCCCTCAGGGCTGCTCTCAATCCCTTCTCAGTCTAGCCTGTATTTGTGCTTGGCATTGCCTCTATCCAGGTGCAGGACCTTCCACTTGGACTTGTTGAACTTCATGAGACTTACACAGAACCACCTCTCATGCCTGTCAAGGTCCCTCTGGAAGGCATCCCCTCCCTCCAGTGTGTCAACCAAACCACACAGCTGGGTGTGGTCAGTGAACATGCTGAGGGTGATCTCAATCCCACTGTCCACAATGCTGACAAAGATCTTTAACAGCCCTGGTCCCAACACTGACCCCTGGGAACACCACTCGTCACTGGTCACCACTTGGACATTGAGCCATTGACCACAACTCTTTGAGTGCAACCATCCAGCCAATTCCTTATCCACTGAGTGTTCCATCCATCAAATCCATGTCTCTCCAGTTCAGAGACAAGGATGTTACGCAGGACATGGTGAAATGCTCTGCACAAGTCCAGGTAGATGATGTCAGTCATCGGAAGACTAATAGGCTTTTATATTTGCCCAAATCCATCACTTTCACTGATGTACCTTTTACAAGTAGTGCCACTATGTAATTGGAAATAATTGAAAATAACTGAAAATTTACTAAACATTGCACATAGATGTGGAGGTTGAGAGACTGAGAGGCACAAAGAAACAGCTATCTAGAGGAAACACAGAAGATACCACAGGCAAGTCTGTATTTACAAATGAGGGTGGAAACATGACTTGCTTTCACACTGTTCTTGTCTCCCACTAATTACTGTAGAGACTCTGGTATCAGTAGCCTGACTCTGCACCCATAGAGCATTAGGAAGCAGCTAAGATCACAGAAGACTAAATGAAACCCATCACAGACAATTTTTAATTCCCCTTTCTCCAAACAAACCTCAGTTTTCTGAAATTTCACATCCTGCTTTCGTCACCTGCAAGGTTATGCTGCTTGGTTTCTACAATTTTTTTCCATAAGTAGTCCTGTAGAGGAGGAAGGATTTAGAGAAGTGTTTTCCAGTCTCAGGGTCAAAGCCTAAGTAACACTAAATCAGCATAGTTATGCCATCTTAACAGTTGCTGACTCCTGGAGTATCAGAGGACCACGTCTTGCTTAAAAACCAGCATCCCCGGGTCATTCACTTGCACCAGTGATATGACATTTTATAATGCATCTTTATCCTGCCAGGAAGAATGGATTTATCCCAGAAAACTCATGTCAGCAGTACTGCAGAACTCCAGTCCAAATTTGGCCTAGTCTATTTATTTACAGATGTAAACATGAGACAGCAAATGTTAAGCATGTTTTTCTCTCCATGAAATGACTGGTGATTAAGTATATGTTCATGAACAATATGGAACTGAAGTGGAATTGATATTTTTTCTTAGCTACAAAAATACTGAAAAGTGTTATAAGAGGAATCAAAATGAATTAATCACAGGTCCTAACACACTCTGGCACATTTTGCTGTAGAGACAATGAAAACACTCTGATCTCTCCAGTAAGACAAATTGTTAAAAGCGTATTGCTTCTTGCATGTAGGACATTTGCTTGTCATCTTATGCTAAAATAAATGTACTTTAGCTTTTCTTTCTCTTTGCCCCATGGGAAACATCTTCTGAGGATAATGTCAGTATCTCAGCCACACAGCACGAGCTTCTGCTTTCCCTTTGTGGGAAGTCAGGAGTGATAATCATCATTAAATCAATGTTGTCCATATACAAAAGTTCTTTCTAAGGAAGTACTTGTCAGTCATCCAGCCATGGGGGCAGAGGGCGGAAAACTGTTGATATTAGACCTAAGGCAGTGGACAGTTGTATCCTGGGCTGTAATGACGGATTCCTTGGTTTCTGGGGCCTTTTACAGCAATTTGGAAGAGTAACTGTTCTATATTTTGTGCCAGGTAATACAGAAAGAGGCTTCACTCCTCACATAGAGTTCCCACAGAGACAGAAATCATGAGGTGAAATAATTTTCTTGAATTTGGACCAAATGTACTCCTCATTGCAAGTAGTTTGCACTGAGAACAGTTACATAACCCAAACAGAAAAATCATGCCTATGGCTGTTTATCCATCATTTGCAGTGCAGCTAGGGAATTGCATGGTTTTTACATCCTTTATGGAAAAAAAATTGGTGGAAGTATCTCAGTGACTTTTTGATTTCACATCTGATCCTGCATTTCTTGTTCACCTAAAACCCTTTTAGCACTGGGAGTTTCAAATATACAAAAAAAAAAAATTTAACGTTCATATCAACAAAGGAAAATTGGGTTCTTTTTTCCCTTCCTTCCTTTTTATACTAGGTTATGTTGAAATGTAACCAAATCAACAACTTCTAAGATATAAAACAACCCCAGGAACAACTGCAGGATTTGGTGATTTTTTTTCTCTGCAATTTTGGGCTAGTGTGACAAATGTGCATTTTTTTATCAACAGAGATTTTAAAAATTCTGAGTCGAATGAACAATGTCATGTGTTTGTAAGTATCAATAATCTAAGCCATCTGCAAAGGAATGGTTTTGCAAAGGCATCTCTTTGAGGACACTGTGGATTTTGTCACTGCTTGAGGTTTTGGCAAACCATCAATATCACTATAATTTTCTCTTATGAAATATAGTTTTTGACTGACATATATATTTTTTTCCCTTAGCTAGCTAAAGTTTAAAAATACTGCATGTCTAACTTGGAAAATTCAAAGGTTAGTCTTTCTCCAAATTGCATATTAGATGCCAGTAATTCAGAAAGGTATAATGCAAGTTATCAGTGAAATAAAGAAACTTAAACAAAAAAAAAAATTGAATGCTTGCTGTATCAAGTAGCCAACATATTCTTTGTATTTGGTCTGAAAGGAAGACTACGGAACTTTAGGAAGAGAAATAGCATCTTTAAGTACAGGTTCATTACAAATCTCTGTTTTCACACTTGCAAAAAGCACAATGCTATTGCTAATAGTGACAGCGTGTCATTTAAGTGTATGACATCTACCCCCTCCAAAAAAGGCTTAGAAGTGAGAACGGCCTGAAATTTTCTATCCAAGACAAGCAAAGTTGTCACTTCCTAATTATTTGATTCATAATTGAAATCTCAGTTTCAAATGAGGAAGGTGATCTGTGTTAAGCCTTGCTCTAAGCAAAGGAGCATTCCGTTGCTAGCAGACTTTGTATGTATAAACACAGTCCTCAAATACTTCAGAATGTTAATTACTAATAGGGGAAGTGCACCCACCTTTTGTATTAGCGATCATTTCACAGACTGACATGGCGTACAGTTATTTTGTTACACAAATTGGCTCTGATGGGTGTGTTGCTCTTCAGGGTTCTGTACAAGACAGCAGGAGATCAAAGTCATCAGGGAAAAATCAGCTTTGCTGAGGGTTTGGAAAGATACAGTTAAAACCCAAGGGAAGGTATGCAACTTTTTGACATCCCTTTAGTCTAAAGAATGATCTCAGTTCTGTGGAAATAACTCAGTTTTAGGAGATTTTAGGACTGAAAGGTGAAGGGCTATGTGGAAAACATAGCACACTTAGTTTGGAACTGCAGATGCTAGTAGACTGCACGCTAACAGCTGTGGCATTTCAGCAGTAAAGCAAGACTGGCGATTTCGGGACTGGCTAAGACACTGTGGCACCCGAGCCAGAATACGCACTTTCACATTTTCAGTGCCTTTTCTGTCCTCCCCTACCAATGCCTTTGACAGGAGAGGAGACTCTGTGCCTTGTACATGTGCTCCTCTTTGTCACCCTCTACAAATCTGCTGCATGCAGGTCTCTCATCTAAGACACCAAAAACCATTTTCCAAATACTACATTAGCCTTCAGATGTGTGGGTGTAACTTCTACTGACTAACACGCAATCTCTCCACAAGTATTGGGGCACTAATCCTAGGCCAAGTGATAGTTATTTTTAATCATCAAAGGCTAGAAGCGGTGTAGCCTCCAATGGGAGGAGCAAAAAAAGACAACTGGTATCAGCTGAGAACAGAGGGAAGAATCTAAACCAAAAGCCTAAGAGACAAGACCTGGGCTCTTGCTTACTGAAATCTTCATGGCACAGACTGTGCTCTGTGTTTCCACACTCCAAACACAGACGGCACAGGACAAAAGTTTTGAAACAGGAACAGAGTAAGTATGTCCTTCTATCGCAAGCTGTAGCTGAAATTCTTAACTTCCCCCAGTCATAGAGTTGGAATTAGAACTTCCCCTGAACTGTAATTCAGAGTGGCACAACTATGCATCTGCATTAATTATTACAGTGTGGAGATAACCATGTAGTCACAAATGTAAGAGCAACAGATTGTCCCAGAGAAAAGGCACAGCAGAGCTCTACACAGCTCCACAAAGATCATCCTACCAACAATGCACAGCAAGAAACAAAACTGAAATGAAAACAGAATGGTCCCTTTATCTCTGAAGAAGCCCTCCTTGATATGATTGACAACATTTTGGTATGTGTTACTAAAGTCTGCAACACATTTGGGACCCTGGGTGCTGAGGTATTCCCACTGTGACAGCTGTCTCAGTATCTTCACAGGCAGACATTCAGAGGTCCATTTACCAGAGAACTACTATGAAAAAAGGCAGAATCTGATTCATGTTTAGGATCATAGGGTCATGGGGAAATTCAGGTTGGAAAAAACTTTCTCTTCCAAAGATAGGGTTTGTGGTTTTTTGGGAAAATTTGCAGTCAGCTCAGAACCACATGTCTTCTCTGACATTTACAGCCCTTTAAAGGCTGACCACAGGTACTCTCTCTCACTAGAAACTGAGGAATTAGGCAAGTCAGCTCTGGAATTGGACATGCTGGTTCTTTGGATAGATTTTACTTAGGGAATTCTGGAAAACTTAGAGGGAGTTCAGGGTCTTTCATTTCTTTTATGTCTCTGAAGAGCTGAATCCTTGCTTGAAACTCAGTGCTAACAAGGTAACAGCACCATTATAAGAGAAAATTTTCTTCGTTTTTTAAGTATTCCAACCATACTTTCTGGACTATCCTAAACTTCTTGTAGTATTTCTTTTCTTTAGAAGCTCTGGAGGGACTGAGCTCTAGTCTGGCTTCCACAGAGAAGGAAACTCAAGGACAAGAGGAAAAGGAGGATATTAGTCATTCATGCTTTTACCTCAGCCTGTTCCACACACAAGTCTTGTGGATTTGGGCGCTCATCACCTTTAGAAGGCAGGCTGCTGGAGCAAAAAGCACATCTGAAGGAATTTATGTTGATTTTGAAAGAGCAGACAACAACAAAGGAACCAAATCAGGAAAGAAATGAGGCAACTCTGGCCAATATCAGCCACTAAATACAGCCTTTCACTTACCTCAATGCATCTAATTCTAAGATATGCATTTATGACTCCATCCATTTAGTTGAGAAGGGAAAGACCACACCAGGATAAGCAATGAAGAGTGGTCAAACACATAACTTAATGGCAGTGTATGGAAGCCACTACAAAAAAGCTAGGGGAGAATGAAACATTTTGTGGTGCAGCTGAGTAGCTGATTTCTGTACCCAATCCACCAATATTTTCCAAGCATGGACAGCTTTTCTTGAAATTAAAATACAAAACACAAATCCCCTTTCCCACAAAAAACCTGACAGAAAAAGATGGAACTAACCAAGTAAATCTGACTGCATGGCATTTTAGGAAAAGGACAGAAATAGCTGCAGCTATTGAAAGTGATATACTGCTGAAATATTTTTGTGATTATGCTAGAAGTCGATCTGTCTCCTTGAAAGAACTCTTAAATGGTTACTGCTTCCTCAAATAAAAGCTACTTCATATGTGTTCTCCTTCTTTAAAAATACACTCAATATAGTTGCTTCAAAGTGTCAGATCTGTACTTCTCACTGCCCTTTTGAGACATTTGGAAAAAGACATAGCTGACAAAGAGGAAATGAGTAGATCAGGAAATAATCCATAATAAATCAAAAGACAGTCAATGCAGTATCTTTTTGTTTCTGTTATCATTCAATTGAGTGTAGTAAAGCAGAATTCTTTACTTTCCAATTACAATGCAGAGTCCTCCAAATCAGAAAGTCACATTCAATTTGGCTTATTTGCATGAAACTAATATCTTTAGCTGTCTTCCTCCACCCCTCCTCTCCTGAAATGATGGCTGTTTGAGGCTGAGATCCAGATACCTCAACCAACTTTAATAACCCCTCTTTAGTTCCAGAAGAAAGGAAATGGTTTTTAATACCCTAACATCCCTTAGATACACTGATTATTTCTTTTCCTTCTGGCTTCTGTCTCTGCAGATCAGCTCTAACCCAAAAGCTATGAGATCTGATAGAAGAACTGTGCTGTACACATGCTAACAGGCCCTGCTGGAAAAAAGGGATATAAAGCTCAGACTATGATCTGCTAGTCCATTTACTGCAAACACTGAGTTCTCATTTGCCTCACTTGACCAGCTATGTTGCTGCAAAGTTACAGATACTTCTTCAGGTCACTTTGGCTTAGAAAGCTCAGATCAGATCACTGTGAAACAGAAACAACATCACGGGCAGAGATGATGAGCAGCGCAAATAATCCTCATAATTAAGGCGTAATGTAGATTTTTATTTGTATGTTCAGGGAAAAAACATTAGAACATAAAAGCACTTTCTGAAAAAGACAGAAATATTGAGAAATATGGTTGGTGCTACTCTATCAATCAATGGTACAGGAATGTTCACATAGAAGGCCAGCCCCGTGCATTGCAGAAATCAATATAGGATTGAGCACATGTTGAGTCAGAGCATCAATAACTGTGAAAATCTATTTTTGTTTTTGTCACCCCCACCTAAACACAAACCAGCAGTAGCTGAGAGAAGCAGTGTGAACCACTGCTTAAAATTCTCCCAACCAAACCAAGGGAGAGTCAATGCAATTTCCATGTTGTTGCTGGAATTCATTCCATCTCTGGGTACTGCCAAACCAACCCAACTAGGGATGACTCATCTGCAGGGTTTCATAAAGTACTTCTGAAAGGCATGTGTCTTGCCTTTGGAATGCTCTGGATTACACCAATAGTATGTTATGCTCCAGCATGGGGGAAGAGGACATCCCTGACTCTTCCCTACAAAGATATTCCCAGTCTGCACTCTGCAGTATTAACTGCATGCTCCATTTATTTCTCACTACCTAAGGAAAGCATTGAGCATTCATTCCTTTGGCAAATGATATCACTCTCCCATTCCAATTTTGCTTCTGAGACAACAATTTTTGCTTGCATAGGAAAAAGAAAAGAAAAAATTGCCCAATCCCTCATCCTTCCCTGTTTTCCTATTTCTAACCTTGTGGTAAAGAGATGTATGATGAGCTACAGAGGAAAAAATCTGGGAGTCACAGCTAAAATACTGTCAGCACATAAAGCAGAAATATAAAAACCCAAAGAAGGGCAAAAATAAAACATGTAGAAGAAAAACAATATTCCATAGGAGGTGCGAGTAGAAGCTAGCGCTAGCATGACTGTTTTATTTTAGAAAGCATCTGATAGAGCACATGGCAGTACACATGAATTAATGAGTAAAGATGTCCACTTGGCTGATTGTCATTTTTCCTTTAATGCATAGTAACTAAAATTGAACCCAGTATTTGTAGCACAACACACTTTAGAGCTATGAAATTTACTACTACTTAAATTGTATTAATGAGCCAACAACTTCATATGACTTTAAACTGGGTAAGACTTTAATATTTAGAGAATACACCACCCCTCACATTTGAGGACTGAAATCAAATGTTTGGCTGACTGGAGTTAGGCAAAAACGTCCTTGCCAGTAGATTTCTGCATCGTTGTCTGTCATGGCTGATAGACAACTTTAGTTGAAGCCCCTTGGTTCTGGCAACTTTCAGCATTTCACATTCTCCTATGTTAGATTTAAAACAGTCTCAGAAAGAGGTAAAGAAAATGAAGAAACTCCATGGTACTCATCTCACTTAAATCTGGATAATATATCAGGAAAGACAGGAAAACATTAAGCGTTCTAGTTTCAAGAATTTACCAAATGTGCACAATTGGTATCTGAAGTTCTCCCTGCTGCATTCCAGCCAGCTCTTCAGCTGTCAACAGATGCTTCACAGATCTATCTCTATTGATGTTACCAGAACTCCTGAGGTGAAATTTCTTAGACATTTCTCAGAAATGGCTTCAAAAACCTATTTATTGATTTGGCTTCTCAGAAGTGGCTTGCAAAAGCTCATTGACAGTCACACCTGAAATGAGCTTCTACTTCCTTGTGTCTTGCTCTCTGAGCCCCAAATATTGAAAGACAAAAGGTATATTAGTCAGCATCTTGCAGGATTTATTGACATCACTTTTTATAGAAAGCCTTTGGGAAGGAAAATAGAGGCCTATTGGGGAAATACACTCAAAGTACTGTGTTTGTCATATTTGGGCAACCTAGCTATAACAACAAGGTGCACGTTCATCTCTAGCTGTTGGGCTGGACTGTTGTAAGGTCATCTATTTTGTGAAACAAAATTGGGCCTCTCTCTCAGAAGGCCTAAAGAAATAACAGAATCAGGACTGAACAAGGGAATGTTTCTCTAGCAAAATGGTAATACAAATGATATGGGGCTGTCTAATAATACAGTCTGTTTCCACTAACAGAATAACATGATGATCTATAGAACAGAAATACAGACTCTGAGCTAAGATACTATTTTTTTCTTATTTTCCATCTGAGTCAGAACAAAACCTGTGTTCAAGAGACCAAGTTGCATACTTTTTGCTTCCCCATTTAATCACATGTGGGTATCCCCATCTGATCTGAAGATACTGAGAAGATATTCCACATCAAAAGCCCTATAATGGTGGTTCAAAGACAGATCCAACTCATAATGGACTTACAATGCAAATTATCTATGGTCAGTTTGAAAAGAAAATAAATAATTCCTATGGGCAGAACTGATGTCCTTTAGCTGAAAGAGCACGAATCCAGGATACATGTGCAAGCACAGTGTCATATGTGTTGCTCAACTCACAGGTTTTAAGGTTCCAGTTCTAAAAAGGGGCACATCCAACAATGTGAGGATTAGACAGAAGCTCAGCCATGCCAAATCCCTGGCCACCACTTGTCCTGTGTGTATTTTTCTAATGGAGAGTGTAGCCTGTCTCACTGGTTTCAATGCAGTGAGTCATACCTCCCCTGTTTAAGTGTATCTAGATAGAACTTTAAATTAGTGGAACAAATTGTTATGTCTTTAGTCAATCTTCCTCTGTGTACTCAGAAGGGCTACCCCGAATCTGGTCATTATCTTGCAAAATCAATCTAGTTTAAGGATTATCTTTCCTAGAAATGCCATCTCTTCTCTTGAAAGTTTTGCTTAAAACATTAAGCTGCATGTACATGGCAGAAGAATCTGAACATGGGATCTGAGCTACGACCTGAAGCAGTCTGAAAGAACACACTGGCTGCTGAGTATGATATCCAGGAAAATACAAGCCCTCATTTCAACGTAACACACCCACACCCNAAACTCCTTGTGAAGTTGTTTTTCAGTATAGCAAATTAGAAAAATATGCCCAGAATTAAAGGTTACTTAATTGGGTTGAAGCAGCAACTTCAATTCCAGCAACTCCCTCCCACTATGTTACATCTGATAATGTACCCAAGTCCAAACATAAACTTAGTTCAAAAAGATGTTCGGTCCTTGAATGTAAAATGACACTTAGCTTACACAATTAGCCAGGTAATACATATCCTTCCAAGAGAAGCAATTTTTACCACAGAATTATCTGCATTTTACTAATCTCTGATTGTTAAGTTTTACTTGCTGAAACTTTTCCATATGGCTTTTTGAATACCTCTGTCCTGTATTTAATTACCACAGAGGGATATTAATGGAGAGGTTTGAAATTTGGCCCAAGCCCTGTTCCACAGTTTGGACAGTTTGATGCAGATAGAGCCAGTGAGCTGAACACTTCTGTCAATACAAGGCTGTGCCATTTCACACACAAAAGCAGTGGCAAAAGAGAAGTAAATAGACACACAGAAATAAAACACTCAACTATTTTCGAATTGTCCATGAACTTCTAAACCAGCATAATTGCAAAGGAGCACCGAGTGAAGTGAAGCACAATTTTGCTGACCTAAAGGACAGTCAAACAGGAATTGGTGGAGTAGTTCTTGTAATCGAGACCATTTTGATCAAGCTGTAAGTCATATGCATGTCCAAAAATGCAAAGTTTACTACCCAAATTTAAAGGCAAAACATGATATTGAGCAGAACCAAGGCAAGGGTAGCCAGCTTGAGTGCAGAGGATGCGAGGAAGTTAACGTGGGTGGGAAAGCATGTGTTACTGCCTGGATGAGGAAGTGGTACACCACAGTTACTTCATAAGTGCGAGGGATTTATGAACTAAATCTCCTAGGGACTGTTTTAAATAGACAAAGAACGACATGCAGCCCTGACAGGCTTTTGTTGGAGAAGGCTGGCTGCCTTCTAAAAATGCTGGACTGTCACTTCTACTTTTACTAAAAATGCCTATTTTTAACCTTAACCTTTTCATATAAACAGTGGGGAGATGCACCATGTAGTAAACTGTTTTGGCTAGCATAAAATCAATGGCTTCCTCAGTCTTACCTGACAATGGAACACATATTCTGGTGTGGTTTTCTTGAACTTCATGTTCCACACCAAGGCTACCCCATCCGGCTCATGTGGAGCATCTTCATTATTGTTATAAGATGCAACCATCAATTCAGGGTACTAGAAAGGAAAAGAAAATACAAATGAAATAACATGGATGATGAAAAACCTAAAACAAAATCATACGAGACAGAAATAATCTACACTAAATGTGCAATATCTGGTTTTAATTATAATACATGCTAGTTCAATCATATTATTCTGCTTCATTTCAGTTTTACATTTTACTCATCCCTAACATCCTTAAAGCCCCTGATACTTGCTCTCTATAAGTTATTCTCAAATATCACAAGGGCTATGTTATTTTCTGCAGGTAATTCTTAAGAAAAGACAACTAACACAATATTTATAAAGGGAATGAAAAGGAAGGAAGAGGAAAAATTTGAAAGCTTGAATAATTTTAATGCATTTGCTTAGCCATCTCTTCAGGGACAAACTGCTGTCTTAATTAATTTTGATAATAAAACACTATGACCGTAGGGTTGACTTACTTTTATTCTGAAACTCACTTTTTTTTTTCAGCATTCCTGAAAACTATTCTTTCTTATTTCATTATGCACTCTTATTCACTTATGCACAGAATCAACTTGAAAGCTCTTGATGATTCAAATGGCAAACAAAACATTTTCTTCACAGAAGCTCAATTTTGCAAGATGCTGAGGTCATCTTGTAAAGCACAGGGTGACCTTGAATTCCACTGACTCAGTAAGATTGATGCAATGAGCACTCTAAAATCAGATCCACACTTTCTTGTACACCCATTATCCATTGCTGTATAGAAGTAGATACGCAACACCTATGTTTATTTGCTTTGTCTATATATACATATCTATATATACATAATATCATATATAAAAAATCAGAATTTCACACTGTTTTGAAGACCTTGCATCATTTTAAAGCACTGTAAGACGTAACAATTTATCCACAAAATATCAATTACTTTCTGTCTACACAGTAAGTCCCAGTTGTCCATTCTCACATGTATGACACTAGGCACCTCTGGTAACCTCTTTCCTTTCCTCTAAATATTTGACTGTTTAGAGGGGTAAGGCAGTGGACCTTATGGCATGTCCAGAGAAGAGCACATGGCTTCTGCAGACCAGTGAGTCAGCAGCTCAAGTTCTGCAAGACCTACACTCTCCTCTTGTAAACTAGAAATGCTTTCCCTCAAAATTTCTCAGTATCTGCAAATTATTGTCACTTTTTGTCTTTCCCAGGTAAATTCCTGCTAAACCATCCACCACTTTACAAGGGAACAGTGCAGCTAGTAGATGCAAAGGAAGCAGGACAAAGAAACTGCCATTTGGGAGCTGTGAATTTGGTCCAAATGCACTTCAACAATTAAAAAAACCCAAGCCACCACCCTTTATATCATTATTACTGGGATTTGAACCTCTCTGCTCTCAAGATCCATTTGGAAGAAATAATGCACACAGCTGTAACTTCTGCCACCAGCAGCTGTTACTTCCCACTTTCTGTGCACTTCCATGGATAATGTATCAAAGAGATGATGATTTTTCTATTAAAGCTCATTGCTCCAAATGAGCCTGGACCCATGTGTGGAAGAAAGCAATTACACATGGCCACCACAGCCTCCCCTTTCCCATTTTAAGAAAGCTCTGACTAGGTTGTACCTTCATCCCTCCAGACCCCGGCTACTGGCACAGCTTGTAAGGAGGATTTAGCACCCGATTCACGTGCATCGGATTTAGAGGATGCAGTAGACCAACCATGTCTAATAGGAGGGAGACCTGAGGGTGGGTTAATCCCACACCTGAGATACCACCTGTCTGGACACAGCTGTGCCAGCCCTGCCCTCAACTCCTCTCATCCATCGCACCCCTCTCCTCTCTCACTCCTGCAACAGAACTTAGAACCACTTCTGAACAGTGAGCTCAGCTTCTCCTTTGAACCTTTTCATCCCACACTGGCCCAAGTCCAAGTAAACAGAGTCAGCAGCAGGCTCTTGACAGGGCATCACGTTTTGGCTGAACAGGTTGGGTACCATTCACGCAAGTGGCTGACCCTGCAGCCATGAAGGGGCAGATACCTGGGCAGGCAGAAGCAACAAGCTCTCCTGCTAGCGTGACTGCAACCAGCTAGGGTGTGTGACCGGGTCCAAAGCACCAATTTTGAAGCACTTTGGGGCTGGCTCATGCTCCTGGGAAGTTTAGTGAGCATGGTTAGCAGCACATCTGGCCATAAACAAACACTGACTCAAGTCTTGCTGGTCTATTGGTAGGTTTTGCAATCAGTTTATGTATTTGACTGGAAACACAGTGTAAAGTTTACACAGATGCTGGGGTCATACCTAGCTGGGTAACACCATTATGAGGCTTTTTGACTCTTAAAAAACCAGAGCTAAGTGCAACAATCTAAATCATCTCTGGCACTGCACACTCCAATGCTCCACTCAGTCTACTTCAATTTACACAGTTTCAGTCCCCACCAGGTGCCCAGATGTCCTGAAACAACATGGAAATGGTGCTGTGTGAAACCTCATTCAAGGCTGTTGCCCGAGAGTCAAGAAAGACACATCGCTATCCCTGAGACCATGGTTTTATTGGCTTTAGGCAACCTAAGTTAGCTCCCGTGGACAGAGAAAGGTGCTATCATTCTTTCTTTGTGCTAACTCTCAGTCTGTTGGGCTGTTCCCCGAGATCCTTAAGTACCTAAGCCATTTTCCTGTTGCTCTGTGAAAGAATCAAGGGGCTAGAGGGTTAACTTGAACGGTATGAATGATCCCACATGTTTGAGACCATATTCTACATGTGACTGGGAAGAGAATAACTTGTTTAATCAATGCATCAATGTCCTTTGTTTGATTAAGCTTCTATTTGCCTCCAGGCTGTTTCGCAGCAGCAGTTTTATCGCAGAAAATTGAGCAATGTGTTCTGCAGTTCCCATGATTATTCAAGTTATTCTTTGGCACAGTGGACACTGTCATGTCCTGGAGCATGTGTGAGCAGCAGAGCTAGTGGTTAGGTGAAATACCTCTGTCTGGCTCCAGCTCCTGTCCTATGGATACAACTCAAAGCAGGAAAGCAAGGAGGCAAGCCCACACTCCCAAGCTACTGTAGTGCAGCATGCAGAAGCCCCCCACACAGAGGAGCCCCTGCTGGGGTGCCGGGGAGCTGAGCATGAGGAGTTAACAAAGAGGAAGGCAGGAGGGGCCACCCTGGAACAAAGAGGTGGGAAGCAGAACATGCCTTCAAGCCCCAGGGGCTGAACAATTACATTTGGCAGTGCTCTTCTGAGGCGGCTTTTTTTCTTGCTGCCCTGGGAATACACTAAGAGTTGCCTGTTAGGAAAATATCAGATAAGAATTCCATGTAATTTCCAGCCCCTGAACAAGTGAACAACCTAAGATAAGTGTTTCCTCAGGCTTATATTTGATTTCTGTGGAAATCCATATGTGCTTAAAGGCCACCCACATCACAATAGTGCATACCTGTTGCTAGGCTGATATTTTGTATGAAAGCAAAGGTATAAATCCTTCATTTCACACACGGGGTGCAAGCTGGCTATTACAAGAAGCCTCTCTGCAGCTGGCTGTGGTGCACCACCCAGACCTCCTCAGGCTACCAGCCATGCTCCCTGGGACCCCCCGACTCTTCTCCTCTCTGCTGCCTCCACGTCCCCTGTGCAGTCAGCTGCCACCTTGCCTGGGAAGTACCCAGAGGGATGGATGCAGCTCTGCTGCCATTTCAAGGGGAAAGAGAGAAGCACGGATTGAAAGTCCCCGTGCTCCTTATCCACTGCCTCTCTCCAGCCTGCACACACCACTTCTGTACTTGACCTTGAGCACTTGCTCTGTTCATGTGCATATCTAATGTGGTGCAGAAAGAGCAGCTCCTTCTAAGATTAGGCAAAGCTTGTTCTTAACTCTGGGCTGAGCTACATCTATAGCACTTTTGCTGGCCACACCAGGCTGCACCAGGTCTCTGGAGATCCCGTGGCACGCCTCAGGCTGGGTTTGGGGCCAAGTGGGCAGACTGGCTTGTGCTCGTGTTTTTGAACTCTATGTCCTCTTGGAGCAGTTTTGTTGCATCTCTATTGTGCACTTAGGAGCACAGTCTACTTGGTTCTCTCCCCAGGGAAACCAGATTCTTTGTTTCAGGTCAGAACCTAGGAATAGGCTAACAACGACGAAACAGGACAAGGGGGGCTGGAGTAAAACCGGAACCAAATTAATTTAACAGGACCTGTGACAATGTCTGTGTGTGCTAATCCCAGCTCTCCAACAGAGTAACTATTTAACCTGGTTTCTGTACTTAGCTGATGTGATTGTATTGGTTTTGGAGAGCTTAAGCAGCTCTATCAGAAGTTTTATTTTGCAATGACAGTGCTTTGCAGTGCACAGAAACTGGGTACATTCCAGGCATGCTGCTTTAGCATGCCCCAGGGCAGCTGCAGCCTCCTCTTCTATCACTTGAAGAGACCAGTTTTTGAAAGAACTCTTTTCAGTCTTTTCAAATTGTTCAGATACTTTCACATTTTTAGTTTTAGTGTATTAGAAAAATTAATTTTATTTCTCACATTTATTTTTAAAATTTTATATACTACTATGTATAGTTATGCATATTTAGTGAATTATTTTAGTTAATTTTAAACCTTTTGTCCTAAAAAAATTTCCACGGGCTGAAGTAGTGAAAGGGGGAGGAAAAGTGAAGACTTCATCTTGGTAGGTTTGTTAACCTACGGTTTTAACACAAGATCCTGATTTTGAAGACCAAGTAACATATACAAAGCAAAAATGACAGCTTCATTATTGTCCACTACTCTTCTTTATGGATAAACATGCTTTCACTCACACAGGGCCCTGCTGTTACCTCAAAAATAACACCCTGCTCTGCATATGGAAGAGCAAACTGAGGCTGCCCATAAGTTTTACAGGGAGAAGTGGAAATGATATGGAAACACATCTCCCAACTTCACATCTTACCTGAAGAGACCAATCCATGCAGGTGACGACACGATGCTTTGACCAGTGCTCATCATAAAACTGCCGGTTAAAGGAAAGGTTGGCTCCTGCTTGAACATCTCTGTGTGAATTCAAACAAAGTGACAAATTTTCAAGTACCAGGGTTCAAATGCTGTGAAAAGCAGTGCGAAAGTTTTCGACTACTTCTTAGATCTCTGCTCAGCCAGGGGAAGTCTGCCACCTTGATTTAATTGCTCTTACTGACTGTCTTGCTGAAAATGATGCAACAAGGAACAAATTTAGGTCTGTTTCACAAAACCACATTTCTTAATTTATCACTGCCTCCCTGACTCTTCTGGGTCACCCTGGGCCACCTCTGCCCTCTTTGTCTCTCAGGATGAACCTGGCCCTGGCATTCAGCTCCCCCTTTTCTGAACCTTCACCTCCAAGCTATAACCAAACCTCTCTTACTTTTGACTCCTGAAATCTTAAAGGTACAGGACGTCCTCCCAGAGATGGAGACAGCAGATGCTGTGTGACACCATAAGGACAGGCTGAAGCTCAGTGCTGGTCCAACACCGCCACACTGATGCACTCAGCTGGTCCAGAGGGATGATGTTCTGGGTTAACCTCCAGTAACTTCAGTGCAGCACAGCTCCTGATTTGCCATGAGGCTTCAACAGACATAGCTGTTGCAACCTAAATATTTCCTCTCAAACTAACAAGTTTTACTGCTTTGCTCCCATATCAATTGCTGAAAACAAAACTTGTCACTTCTCGTCTTAGCTGTTTAGATTGCAAATGCTTTGGGAGATCATAATTTTCATCCCCAAAATGCATGGTATAGTGGGATCCATTACAGACCTGAGGCAGTAGTAGAATATAAACAACACTAGTTCGAATCTGTGAAAACATCATAAGCACACACACGTACACCGCTGGAATGTACACATTTACATGTACATGTGTATACACACATTTATCTATTTCAGTTATTTGTTCAGAATTTTAGATTTTATCCTAAAAATGAAACAAAAAATTAAACCAGCTGAATAATATGTCAAATTGAGGAAAAAAACCCGAGCCCTAAACCCCAGATCAGTAAAGCACAAAGCTATTTTACAATATAACTTCAGATGACAAAGTGACCCAGGCCTTCACAGAGAAATGTTGAGCTTTTCTTAACTATAAAGTTGTTAAATTTTGTTTAAAGTTAAGGCTTCCTGTTACTGGAGTTATCTTTATAAAACTTATTTTACAAAAGCAAAAAACCCCAAACTGACCCATCTTTCTCTTCTACATCTCTGCCACTATAGTCAAAGAAGATGTCTGAATCTTCAGCCAAAGCTCTCTCAATTACACGTATTGTGCGGTCAAAAAATATCAGGAATTCTTCTGAATGGAGAACTTGTTGCTTTTCTTCTTCTGTCAGTTCTCTAGGAGGAGCTTGGAAAATGAAAAGATGTAGTTAGGAGTATGACATTTCACCCCCTTCCCAATGAATCAACATCTTCAGTGGGTTTCTTTTGACATGAAAGCTTGCTGTAGCAATGCCAGGAGAAAAATCAAAGCTTTACTCTTAAAACCATGACTAAGAAGTTTTTAATATGTCTAAACATACTCCTGTATATTCCCAGAATGCAGCCTTTACATAGACGAGATCCTATATCTTATGTATTTATTATTCTGAAATGGAAAATACTTAAACCCCCCAAATTAAATAAACTCAGTGTTCCTATTTCAGGAAATGGCCATGACTGACGTTTAGGCAATACCTAACTGGAAAAAGCAGAACACTTAAGTAACAGAGGATCTGTCAGACGAGCTGAAGATAAAATAATCTTCTTAACTTATACTACAGTTCTTTATATTAAAAGGGCTCACATAATCTCTCCCTTCACTTCTTCCTGTTTCTACTTGGTGTCACTGATAAATTCCGTCTTTGCTTCAGAGCTTTTGTGAAGCAATGAACTGAATAACCAAAGATATTGTCTGAGGCAGCAAAACTGAAAGCAACCAGCCAACACCAGTTTCTCTAAGGCAGTGTTATTCCTTGCAGAGGAATCCTAAGACCCAGAGCAACAAATGTCACTGAGCCATGGGCAGAGCTGCCCCTGGAGGGGTAGGGGCTGTGTTGGGCAGCAGGAAGAACAGCAGGTCCCCCACAAGATGAAGCAGATTCTTTACACGTACACAGAGATGCTAAACCTCTACTTCCAATATTTCCAGTTTGGCCCTTCATTTGAAAAATACTATCTTTATACAATGCACCAGTGCAAAATCTCCATCAGTTTAATGACCGGTTGGTAAATTATAACTCAAATGTGAGAATCAGGGGGAATGAAAGTTGAGATGCTGCTGTTACTATGGTACCAAATTCTGTTCTCAATTACACTATCAAGGTGATACTGATTTATATTGATATTGTGGCAATATTGTATATCAATTATGCATTTGCCCACATGTGCTTTTGAATCCTCATTTTGGTTCTATTTCAGAATTACTTGTATTTCAAGAAACTACATTAGTATCTTTACAGTTACCCCAAACCAACCTTGCAGCTAGCCTAAATTCCCAGCACGAAAAGCTCTGTTGACAGAGAATTTTGTTCCAAATTTATAGTTAGGACAACAAACAACATATCTTAACAGATTTACTGCAAAATTACAGAGACTTCTACGTAAGAGTTTAACAAGTGATCAAAGGTCTCCTGCATTTGGCTTTACACTACAGGTTTGATATGCTTACCTGTGAAAATGACCTTGCAGTCTCCCTAGGCCACTATGGGTTAAAACAGCAGCAGCCAAAAAAGGGAATTCAGCAGTTCAGAGAACACCCACCATACAGCAAAGTTTAATTCTCAGCCCTGTCATACATATCTCAATGTTTAATTAAACAGTGAGTGACACAGTTTCAAGCTGCAGCTCAAAATGATTTTCTAATGTCTGTGCCATGCCACAAAGTTGCTTTCAGTGATCAGGAAGACATGGCCCTTGCTCTCTATCTGATTTTCCTGTGCTTCACACCAGATTCATGCACTCCAATGCCCAAGTACGATGACACGACCAGCCCCCAGGGCAGGAACGGATGGAAAGGCACAGCAGCAGGCAGGAGGAGTGACATGATCATCACTCCTGCAGTACTCAGCTCCCCCTGTTTTTGGTGTACCTGCTTTCAGAGTTTCTGTGGTTGGAGGAGGCTGCTATCACCACGTTTTGCCTCAAGTTTGCCTCAAGTGGTCAAAGCATGAGCTCTGAAAGACAAAATCTCTGCACTACACCTGAGCTAAACAGAGAGGGTAGGAGAAATGCAAAAGGTGGAGGAGCAATTTGGCCCTCAGGAGACAGAGCAGCTAAGAAGTTACAAACTTTAGCCTTTGGTGATCTCCTACAGCCTTGGCCTTATGTTTCCTGCCTGCAGGTTAGTGGTCCCTGTGGAGCTCCACACATCCAGAGAATATCTGCATCCCCCCCCACAGTCCCCCTGAGTAGCAGAGTGACAATTACCAAGGCAGGAGCACAATTTGTCCCTAAGTGCTTTACACAGAAGCAAAGCATGTGAAAGAAAAAGAATGACTAGCAGAAAGTATGGCTTGACCTATTGCAGCATCCACTGCTGAATAGTAATTGGCACTAAGGGAGCTCATCTGGCAAGGAGGCCTGTAATGAGGCAATATCCCATCGTCACCACTAAAGCATTGCTTTCCGAGAATCAAATACAACAAGCATGACAATGCAGCAAAATGGCATAAGGAGGGAGAAAATAACCGCAAAGGCAACTGGAAAACTCATTTTAAACGGCTCCAAATGGTAAAAATTATTTGCTAAATCAAATCCTCTCTACAGCTTAGAAATATAAATTTATTACTCAGCCATTTGCTGACTATAACTGCAAAGAAAATACTACCCAAAATCAATAGAAATGGAAAAGGCAAAAAATAAACAACTTGGGAGCTGTGGAGTGCTCACAAGCAGTGGAGGCACACATGATGGTAGTTCTACCTCAGCAAAATCTCCCTTGCAGTTAGCAATGATCTGTGGGAGGCCAGCAGCCTATTAAACCATCAGGAACACCTTGGCTAAAGTTTTCAGGGCATAAATCAGCTTACCTCATTCATCTGACTGACACACCAGATGCCCCCTGGCGATATTAAGCTTCATATTTTAGCCTTATTTTCTTCTTTCATTCGGCTGCCTCTGAAGTTTTATTTGAGGCAATCTCTTCTTACAAGAATGTTAACATCATTACTTTTTCCAGTGTAAAACATTGCTGTAACTACTGTAAATACATGAAGTATAAGCAAAAAATCCCAAACAGACAGGTTTGTTCTTTCAAATACAGAGGTTTTCTAACCATTTATATTTCAGAGCCATTTCCATTTTCCCCTTTTTCCTTCTCCCTGTCTGTCCATTACTTCAAATAAAATAAAAAGAATCTATGTAATTTTCTGCAATTTTTCTTCCAATCTGGGAGCTTACAGTGACTTTGATCTCAGCTTTCAAGATACACAGGCTTTCTTCAAGGAAAACTGAGAAACATTAGTAGCTGATCAAAGTGGTTTTTTGTTTTGTTTTGTCACAGAGACCTATGTGATGTGACAATATCTCCAGAAATTCTCTGTAAGAATACAGCATTTGTCTTCAAGTATCTGTTCTCCCTGGCATAAAACCCAAACCAACCACATCTAACCTTCTGTGTTGAACAAAGCCCAGCGCAGTGTGTAGTTTACCACTGCTAGAAGTTACGTGCTTATTGCCTGGAGTGCAATGAAAACTCCTGCAAAGGAAGCTCCATAGTTTGCTCTTGTTTTGACACCACAGCTTCCAAATGAACCACTGTGCCTGTGCTCTGATCCCACCTGGAGGAGCTGAACCCATCTGAGGCCCTGCACAGCTCATGGCAGCAGGACCCATGGTGCAGCCACCAAGCCCTGCCTAACAGGACCCGCAGGCATCCCGTCCGTCCACGAACCCACCGAGACATCGACGGGACCCCGCACCCAGCAGCAGCCCGCTCTCCTAGTGGCTCTGGGGCTATGATGTCAACAACAGGTATCAAAGAAGCCCTGTGTTCATGCTAATGTATAATACTGTACAAAGCAAAATGGAATTTGCATTTAAAATTAAATTGCTGTACAGAGCAGTATATGCACAGAGGACACTGCAGGGAAAGAAATTGTGAGGTGTATCTGTAATGAAAGATATTACATACTTGTGCTTGAACAGGAAGGTCTAGAATATGAAGCAATAATTGAACATGATGTGAAAACAACCAATTTATTCAAGATTTATCTACAAAAATTAGGAATGTTTTATCATTTCATGTGACTAACATAATCCTCAGAAATACCATACTTTACATCAAGTCCTTTGTCTATAAATTTATTTGGGCAAAACAGAAAGAAACAAAAAATGATACTAAAACATCTTGAATCTTTAGGAACTAAGATAAAATTGTTGCAGACTTGTTCTTATTCAGTAGAAGCATGTTTGTAGTAAATACAACATAAATAGCTGGGATAACAGTGCAGGATCAAATTTACAAAAATTCAAGTACCAGGATCTGAGTCTTCTCCCAAGGGAGTTAAAAAAACAATTAAAAAAAAAAATAGGCACATTTTAATAAATACAAAAAAGATTCTCCTGGAATCTCAGTACTTCTAAAAACCTGACATGAGAAATGAAGTCCATTAAAGGAAAAAAAAAAAAAAACAAACCAAAAGAAAATGACCAAAAGGAGTAAGTGAATGAAGGAAAAGGCAAACTAATAAAAATGGTAAAGCAGGAAGCAGCCTTGTTATCAACCCAGATATAATGAGAGACAGAAGGAGATTATTAAAACCCCTTTAAGAGCTGTATTATTTCTTTCAGCATCCATTTAAATCCATGTAAACTTTAAATGTGCTGACGACGGAGGATGGCTGAAAGGTACAGGGTGAGAACTGCAAGGTGTGAAGTGGCTCTCAGCAGCTTTCAGTCCTTGCCTGCTGATAACTTGTGATCCTCCTGTTTTTCTTGTGCTTTGCACTTTCATGTCAGGCTCGATATATGCCATATCCTGCTTTGCTCTGTGCCATACCATGGTTTGATATATGTCATGTCTTTGTTGTGCTGGCAAGCCCCTTCATGGCATAACTGCTGAACATAAAAAGGAAGATTTCGAGCTTTATTTAGGGATTTTTTGATTCTGAAGTAGCAAGCTGCAGAGCCTTAAATTTGAATCTGTGCCAGGCAGGGCTGTTCCCACTGCCTGTGCTTTTCCAGGGGCCATGCTGGACCATGACCATCCCTGATCATGCCTGAACTGGCTGTAAGGATGGGTTGGCACACTTGAGCTCACTGTGGTGCTGGTGGCAGTGAAAACGTGGCATTTCTGGCCATGAAAAACCTCACCACAACCTGTCTTGCTTTTCCAATACTGATGCTTGAGCTGTCGAGAGCGAAACCATCCCCACCAGCCCAGCCTGTTCTGTGGACACCTGAGCCCCATGCACAGGGCCAGGGCAAGAGCGGGGCACAGCAGGTCTTTGGAGCTGCAGATCCCAGTCTTTCCCATCACAGCCTTTCACGGAAGTTTCTGTGGATATGCCCATGGCTTCAGATAAATGCAGGTTGAGGCCCACTTTCAAGACCTAGCCCATCCCGTTGTTCATGTGGTTTCTACTGACACGAAGAGGAGCCTTAGGTGGAGCTCCAGAGCTCTCTGGTGGTGGAAAGCCCCATCCCACTTGATGCCACAGTTTAGGACCAGTCTCTTGTTTATGTGGTCAGGAGAGGCTTGGAATAGGCAGCGCCTAGCCCAGTTCACCGTCAGGTATCCCACGCTCAGTTCTTCCAAAAACAATGGGGAGAACACGCACCTGAGACATGGGTGGCAACAGGCAGCCCCACAGAAGAAGCACAAGGTGGTCCCAACACTTCAAGGGGTCAACAAGTCAGTTCTTCATTTCCCACTCCACTTTGGGGGGCTCAAGCTGTTCCTCTGTCCTTCGCACCTCCATGGCAGTGAAGCTCTGCAAGAGGTGCTGAGCCAGACAGGCTGCCCCAGTGCAGGTGCACTGTGTGCCTTACACAGATACTGAGATGTGTTCAGAACCAGGGCCAGACCCTGCAAACATCCATGACTGCTGAATAATCCCACCAAACCCCATCGAGCAACTCTGGGGTGTGCAGGGCGAAGATGAGGAAATTAAGCATGCAATAAATGTCTGTAGAATTAAACTAAACTACCTATAAACCACATAGAAAAAAAAATCACATTTCCTCTTAAAATACCATTATAAAAATAGAGCACTCTTGTCCAGTTGGCTTGGAGAGAGAGAGAGGGAGACTGAACAGAGTGGATCCAACCTTCAGTTTTTATCCTGACCTATTTTTGAGTTATAGTCATGAAAAAATGGTCTGCCTTTCTCTCCCTGCACTTCTCTCTCCCCTGGATTTTTTCTTCACACTCCTATAACTCAAAAAAGGCCACGCTGATTTTTTTAATCTGTTAAAAAATGTGCTCCCTGAGCTGAAACCAAATTTCAGCCCAGAGCAAATTTTTACGGCTGGGTTATAAATCCCTGAAAAACAGGATTCATAATGGAAGTGCTGACACAGCCTTAACTACTATATAGCAGTGTGAATGGCGCCACTATAATGTCTATTAGAGATTCTTTAAAAAGTTTGCAAAATATTGTCTTGCCTTGCAGAGAAAAAAGAAGCCAGAGTACTTAATGCCAACATAAACATGCTTTTAACCCATTATGTGCTAATTTGCAGAAAAGCTATTAATTCTGAGTAGGCACACAGTGCAGCACCGACAGGAAATGTTCTTCTAAACTCCTGTTTGACTTGTAACATGGTTTTAATCACTTCCATGAAACACAAACGATGGCTTCAAACTCTGAATGTTGCTCAGAACATGAGAAGGGTGATTACAACAGAGAGGAAAATGGGATTTTGTAGGCAAGAGGGCTAAAGCCAACCGGGAGAGAATGACACCAAACACTAAAAAAATGGGACTCCATTCCATGTCAGTTTGGGGATGATGGCTTCATTTGATTCACAGCATTTAATGCCTGTCACCAGCATGCCACTATTTTATCCATCATAACACATACTAACAGGTCAAGTTCACTTTCTATCAGGCAATGAGCATGTTTTCTTCTTCCTTGAACCCAGTCAAATGTTAGCACCTCACAAAGCTGGTTCTGCTAAAACAAGCTGTGCCTTGCTTTTACAGCCTGCAGTTTGTGTGCCTGAGACCAGTGCTAAACCAGCCCAGATGATCTACTGCTCCTGAGGGTCTGCTAGGCAGGGAAGGGGAGCACTGCCCTCCGAATAAAACACAGCAAAGAAATAAAAGATGTTGGCAGTGGTGGTCAGTGAGCAAAGTACATAAAAGGCTAACTTGAAAGCCCATTAAAAAAGTGAAATAAATCAGTTCAGGGTTGCATTTTGATTTTTTTTTCTTATTCTCTTCTTGCAGGAGTTTGTGCTTTCTCCCCATCTGTAAGCATGAGCATCACTTTTCTGTGGGAATAAATGGGTGTGGGATAAGCTCCAAGTTTACTATAGGGACATTCAGCAACTCAGGACAGTGCTTATGCACAGGATGCAGTGGTAGAGGTTTTTATGGCTTTCTGTTGCCATCAGGAAAAGAGATACTGTGTTAGGTCCACTGACTGCAAAAGCCCATATGCAAGTCGACCTCACAGTTTTGAAAAGAAGGGTAATTTTCATGAAAAATGAAGTTTTTTCTATGTTGCCACATTTCTTGCTCATGTCCTCAGTTCTGCCTTTGCAGACTTGCCTGCTCCTGTTCCTGCCGTCCCCACTGCTCTCCTCTGCCCATGGCATCAGTGGCTGGGGCCAGAGAGAGAAGCAGAATGATGAGGAGCAGGAGGACTGAGTTTATCTCCCCACGTTTCTACAAGGACGTAAACAAGCAATTAACACTGCAGGATTTATGGCATGGGTGATCTCTATGATGCTCTTAAGAGGGAAAAAAGATCAATTTGTAATTAAAATGGTACGGCTGGTAGTGCAACTCACTTCAGTGGGTGAGGATAGCAAATGTGGGCACTGTGTACCAGATTCTTTTTTTTTTTTTGCATACTGATGAAAAGATACCAGTCTCCCCTGGATGAGAAATAAGCATCTGCTGCTGTATTCCAAGTTAGAGATTTCATGGGCTTCCATGTAAAATGACTGCATATTTTTCCCCTAGTGAGATTATCTTGGGAAAAACCAAGCTCACAGAATTATCCTGGTAATGATCACCATAGCAAAAAATTACTTAGGCCCTACCTGAAGAAGTAAACTACTTTTCAAGAGGCTAAACAGAATTTTGAGCAGTCCTGGCAATACAAAGAAATGCTGGAGAAGACACCCATTTCCTTCCACCCTGGAGCTGCTGCTATTCCAGTTCTTTTTCCCTACTCAACCCAGGGGTGAGCACTGACTGTTGAAGGCACTGATACATTAGAACAGCCAATACACTTGTAAATTTCTAGATGAGGAAGACCAAATTTCACATCCTCCTTCTAATTTGAAAGCTAGGACAGGTCCAAGAAAAGGAAAAGAGACACCAAGCATATCTACCACATCCAGTGCTGACATGTGTGACTTAAGCAAGTGTCTCTTGTCTGCACCAGTAGCAAGCAGTAACCTGAATTTTTGTCTCTTGTAACCATGCAGAACATTTCAATTCAGAGTAATGGACAGAAGGGCTGGACCTGTCTGGCTTCAGGGGTTTTTTTAAGTTCCTTGAGGCAGTTGCCACAAAACATTTTGATTTTGACAGGTAACATTTTTCAAGTGCAATTATTTTCTTCTGGAAAGTTCCTGACTACCACTACGTTTAAGTTTGTTCCTCTCAAGCACACAGACTGTTATGGGTTCCAAGTACCTTTGAAGACCAACAAACTTTATAGAGCTGTTGGAATGCCTGGCAGTCCCATTTTAAATCTTTCACGTAAGCAGAGTATTTGAGCCAGAGGACAAATTAGTACCAGTACTGGGATCCAAGAATCTCAAGTTTGTTTTCAAATTATAAGGACATGTAGATTCTTCTAAACAGCTCAAGTCTCATGCCTTCCACAATCTTCTCAGGCCTACCAGCTGGGTCACTGGGATACCATTTTCTGCTTTTATGCTACTCATATGGTTTTGAATCAATAAAACTGGTGACTGTTTCAATATCAGTATTCTCAATAATGGAAACTACTTATGAGAGTAACTACTGGAAAGATGCACTCCTTTAAACATCTAACATCATGCTTTTCATTTTGAAAAGTACCTTCTTTCACTTCCTGCTTCTGGTCCTGATTTTCTGTCTCTAAGTCATCCTGTGCTTTTGGCTCCACCATCTCTTCGTCATCTTCATCCTCTAAAAAAAAAAAAGGAAGAAAAAGATTTGTGAGATTCTCCTCTTCAAGGGGCCTGGAAATTGTACGACTTGTTTACAATTATAAACTGGTAGTAAACCCAGGTAAAGCAAAGTGCCCAATACATGGAACATCTACATTTATGCTCAGAGTGACACTCTCAGACATTTCCCCCTGACTGCAAGTTAATCTGCTTACACAGGGCACCTGCCACTTCTGCTCCCCATAACTTCCCATCTCAGATGTCAACTGAATAGCTCCCTGACCTCAGATATGACTTCTTGGATGGCATGAGGACAGATACAAACATGTTTCAGCCTAGCAGCTATTCCACAGCTGGGACACCTGCTATCCAGACAACTCATTTCCAATTCAATTCTCACCAGATTAATTTGTCTTTTGACCTACAGGAATAGGTTAAACAGAAATCTGACCTCAGGTCAGATGCCACTAGCAAGGAAACAAGCATGGCATAGTTCTGAAAAGTCATCACCATCAACTGGGGGAACACAGCAACCAAAAGTGGCATTTGGAGCTTAGGAACCATTCTTGCATTAATACGAATTTAATGAACACTAAAATTTGACACATGTCAGTTACTACTGCCAGATGTTTTAATGACCTTTCCTGACCTATGCAAATGCATCTCTCCCTCCCCCTCTCTCCCCACACTCACATGTTCTCATTTTATTCAGGAGAGCAAACCATTCATTCCTTGATGTTTCTCTGAGGTTACAAGGGTTCTGATCGCCCAGATCAAAACGTAATACAAGCAGAGCTGGAAAGACAGTGATGCACCAAAATGGCTTGAATTCTAACCTAGTCCTCATTACTTGTTACCAGCTACAGCAATGTGTTCCATTTTCCCTGTGCCCAGGGCTGGCACCCAACCCACTCACATTCTTGAGAGGATAAAGACATACAGCTTTCAAGATTCCATGAACTACGAGGACAGAAAATAGAGCTGGTCCTAAAAGTATTTAACAATTAGAATAAGTAAATCCACAGGCTATGGAGGAATTATTTTGCAGTTATTTTGGAGCTTGACATACCACCAAGGTGTAGCAAGCATCACTGGTGCCCTGTATTGGTCCATGGCATGAGAGAGCACATGTTGTCCTGGCCCAAGGGCATTCAGCCATAAGGAAAAACACAGCAGTTCCTCTGGGGCTTTCTGAGCAACCTGCTGTCACCATACAGTTCCTCATGTCATGGTGTTTCTCCAGGCACACTTCCTGCTCTAACCTGCCATGTTAATGGGGGAAACATCATTATTCTCCAGCTGGTTAGTTACTGGCACCTTCTCCTGTGAAGGCTGGCTGCAATCAGTCCTGACGTCTTGTGAGATGGTGGTGCTGACAGGTTGCATTCAACCAATAGGAACATGCAGCTGTATTTTGCTTTCAGTAACGTAATAGACACCATAATATTCCCACCATGTTGCCTACCCTAGGACTTCTCCCAGAAGCCCAGAGGGGACATATTGCTAGCTGTCATATGGGCCATTCAGTTAATAGTTGGACTTGATGATCTTTGTGGGTCCCTTCCAACTCAGAATATTCTGTGAGTCTGTGATTCTGTGGAATCTTGGCTGGAGATCATGGCTTAGCCACATACTGTAAGGAAGTGTCAGCATGGACAGATACACTTTTCCCTATTGGAAAAATGAGGAAATCTTGGCATAAAATCTGCCATCACTCCCCTTACTGCTGCTAGTGACTGCAGTGGGGAGAAAGGGAAAGCTCATCTCCCCAGCCACCAGGGAGGAAGGATAACCACGTGCTTCACAAGCTGGAAAGGGAAGAGGAATGCAGCATGGATGAGGAGGCTTTTCCAGAATTAAAAGCACTACTGATGAATGCCACTCTTTTATCAGAGATTTTTCAGACCATGGGACGTGAAGTGGAAAAAAGGCAGGGTACTCATGATGCCTCCCTTTGGTGCCTACGTTTCCCTAGGTACCCTACACAGAAGGACTAAAGAAGAGCTTTTAGAGAGCAAGCCAGGGCGGTTCAGTTTGGCAGGGTAAACACACCGCTCTGTCCACTGGCTGAGAGACAGATAACATCCAACACAGTCAGCAGAGAGTCAGCGAGAAGAGCTCTCCTGCTGTACGCACACAGGAGGGGTAAAAAAAGTCCTTCTGCCACTGGTCTGTGGTGCTAGTGGAGATGAGGATGTATGGAAGAGAGAGGCACTCCCAGTTTCAAATAACAGGTGAGAAGGGTGAGTGCCTGGTGCAGCAGGGAGTGAACACTCTGCTAACCTCAAGTACCATGCACGCACAGATAGAATCACAACGGTGTACAGATATATACGCACAGACACACTTATGGCAGATACTAATAAAACCAGCTCCCACAAAAGTTTTGTGAGTCTTGCATTAAAAGTTTTCATTCCCTAAAGCACCAGCTCTTGGAGCCAGCTGTTTACATATGGATTTCAGCTTCCATTTTTAACCTGTTTCCAACCTGCCAGCTTGTGCAGGGAAGTTTCAGAAGGTAAAGGGTTTGAGAAAATTTCCAGGCACCAAACAAAAACTAAACCAAAACTCAACTGATTTTTAAGGCTTCTTGCAATGCTTTTCTAATACTTCACTTGCAATTTGGTAATGGATAGGGATGATATAGCAAATTTAGAACATGAGATTTAGTAGCAGGTTTTCAGATTGAAGTAAAGCAAATTTATCCCTGTTCTCTAGAAGTCCTTGATCCCCCTGATTTTGGGCATCAAATTATTAGCTTGCCTATAGCCCTTTCCTGTCTCTAATGCAGAGTAGGGATGAATGGAAGTAAAGGTTATTAAAACACATGCCATGCCTCTTTCCAAGGGCACAAACATCAATAAATTAGTTTTACTGAGAAAGCAGTGCAAGAGTTTTTAGCAGATTAGACAGTTTAGATGTCCTTATTTATTTAGAGAGAAATGTATATACATACAGAGAGAAACTCAGCTAAAAGAATGATAGGGTTGTGAGCCAAATGCTAAAATGTTAGCAAATGCCAGAATTTGGATTGCCTGGGCACGATTAGCTCCTTTCCCCTCCCCACATGTAGGCATGATGAAATAATTCAGGAATTTCCTCCCTCTTGAGTGGTTGGCTTCATTTTCTGGGTGCTCAACAAGAGACACCTGGGGCCTGAAATGCAGAAGTGCTGAGAGCCGAAGTCAACTGGCCCTGTGCTTTGAGTGGAGAAAGTCTTAGGGAAATCCTACACATGCAAAGGCTCCCACAGCTCCCTGTTTCAGCTTTCACTGAAAGCTGTCATTCTGACATTTTTGCCCTTTCTGCCCCTATGCTTAAGTGCTTTTTCAAGATGGCAATAATCTTGTAAAAAACCCCAGAATTTTTACCCTGCATAGATGTTTTGCAGAGATATGTTCATCAGGAGTTGTGGCATAGTAAGATGCTGTTGTGGGGAAGCAACAGCAAAACTAAACCTTGGAAGTGAACTAATGTTTTTTCTGCGTTCAGTGTAATAACTTTGATCATGTGCACTAACATGAGATCTGAGGCCAGAGCACTGAATGGAATAAGATAAAAACCAGAAAGGTTAAAAAACTGCCCCCGTTGACTGGCTGAAGCAAGAATCTGTTTTAAAAAAAAGCCCTATATTTTATCCTGCAATTAAATTGTATCATCCTACATATTCAAGGGGGGTAATTAAAAATGCCCAAGAAACCTGCATTCTGGACTACCCAATGTTGCTGGGCTCTGCAACTTAAATGCTTATTTGCCATAATTTTTATATATATATTGCACATTATTTAATGCCAATGTATGCATCCTTACACATGTTCACAGTACATACATTTGCTTTTGCACCTAAGTGTGGTTATGCATTTGCACATTTGACTGCACATACACATACATTAGGAATAACAGGAAATGCTTCAGCATTCATTTTCCTATGTTTTACTTAAATGTGACAAAGATAGCATTTATTGTTCATTTACTGGAGAATCTGTGAACATCTACATAGTTATTCATTTCCACATGTGCCCACTCTGATTGCAGTAATTGTCCAGGGAGATGAAGAAACTTGTTCAGTTCCTGAACATACAGAGCCTTTCCATTTAAGAGCGTCTCTGATATTAGGAAGTTTAGAGAAATAACTTTTTAACTGCTTACATCACAGTAGTAGGAGTCTTCTAGTCACATTTGGCAAACATAGAGATGCTAGCAGCACCAGTAGTAGTGTTACACCCTGTTCAGAAGAGAACAGGGTGTAACGCTATCAGAACTCAAATGTCTATTAAAGGAACCACATGAAAAAGAGCTAGTAATGAAGAAGTGTATAGCTGCTGTGCAACACTTCTCCTTTGTAGATATAAAGGGACTTCACAAGGAGGCCAGTTTTGTTATGCCCATTTGCCACACAGAAGCTTTCAGATAGACCCACTCACTGCAGATCACTCAGCAGACCTCCAGCTTAGGAAAGATAGAGTGGGCTTCAGAGTTTCAGTCTAGAGTCTTGCCCACTAAGGCCACCCTGCTTTTTACTGTAAATAAACAAATCCTCAATGGAAATGATCATTAAATGCTCGGATAACGATGTGTGTCTACTGAAGCTGGTGGAGCCATATGTGGGATTAATACAGACTGAGATAACTGGACCAAAACCCTTTTCTTCTTAACTCAGAGTTTGATGACTCTCCAGGCTCTAGGAGGTGGCCAATCAGTCTGAACACTGCTTGACAAAGTAAAAGTAGAGCAATTGTTTTCATCTTGGTGTTAGCTTGAATACTCCTGCTTCTGTTCCAGACCAGAACTGGTCCTGTCTGTCTAAAAGCCTGTCTATTTTTCCCAACTATAGAATGTGCCCTAATAAGAGTATGACCTCACCCTACAAACCTGGGTTTTTCGTCTGGGTTTAAATACTGATTTTCAAATGTTATCCAACTATGAGCTCCAACAAGCCTGCTCTATGCCTGGTCTTTGCCTTGGCCACCACAACCACTTGCAATAAGTGGTGCAGGGGAAAGCCCTGTGAATACACAGCCAGCTCCTGGCACCTGCAGAAGAAATGCCCAGATGTGCTGAATTGGATCAGGTATTCACAGAGAGCACAGACGATCTTAGAAACTCAGACCCTGCATTTCTGCAGTGCTGGACTATTTAATATCTACTTGGACTTTCCAGGGCTTTAAACCACTGTATTTATTTTTAGAGCATATAAAAACATACCAGGCACATTCAAGACAAACTAGAATACTAGAATAAATAATTGCATTTGAGAGGACTGCACATGATATTGGCTTAGGGTTTTAATTCTTGAGATGAATACTGTCTTGCCATTTTTTGATTGCCAGATTTAGGCAGTTAGCACTGGTACTGTTCAAATAGATTACTAAATAGCTGATTTTTGGGGGGATTTATGTAGTTACAGGTCTCTGCTCTACGAATATATGTAGCACCAATTAAACAGTAGGCAGCATGTTCTGCATTCTTCTTGGGTGGAGGATTTACACCTCCTCAGACCTGCACCTCTGAAGCTAAGAAGTTACAGCTTCTGTGTATTGTTTTTAGTATTGACAGCTATACTGAATTAGACTGATAGCTCTGGTTTTAATTCTGGGTGGGTACAAACAATCCCTTTGTTAAAGACACAGCTTTAAAATCACAATTTAATTAGCATCACAATTATATATTTTATTGACTGAGTCAGTGATATATGAGAAGCCAGTGGGTTATTATATGGGGTTTTCTATCAGCCTTGACATTCCTTCAGTGCATGAGAAGGATCAGCCATGCATATGACACATTCAATAAAATCAAGTGTCTTCAGAAAAAGCAGACTCCATATTTGCAACTATGAAATACCAGAAACCACCATACCAGTTTTATATTTACAACTGTTCAAAATAACTTTGCTGCTTCTGTTACGAAAGAACTACAAACTGAACAAGGACAAATGCATTGTATTTATATTGGCAGAAGTCTGGACCAAATAAGTTGAATACTGTTGGCATTGTCCTAAGTAGGAGTTAAAACACTGTCTTTCCTTTATGAATATGTTCTTTCCATCACTAGCAAAATATGAAACAAGCAAGGGAAGACATATTTTTTTGAAATAGGACTGCCTGACATTCCACATTTTTGAAAATCTATGATTTTCAATCTGGCTGAATGACCTATTTTTCATGTAATGTCATTTTTTGAAATATGTCCAGTTTTTCGCTTTCATCTTTTGACTGCCCTTTGAAGCAAGAAGAGAATTAATTCATCAGTGGATCTTGTTTGCAGAGTGGGATGTGAGACTAGATGTACATTGGGCACGTTAGTCATCCCAGATGGAAACAGTCTTGCATTAGGGCTCTTCTTGGCAATAGGCAGCTGCCTTCTAAAATGTATTTCATTAAGTCACAGCAAGGTACTATACTGAGATCTCAATACTGAGAAAAAAACCCAGAGGTGAACAGAACTTGCCCCATGCTCCATGAAACAGGCAACAAATTTCAGATGAGAATTTCATGTGAACTGGGGAAATATATTTGCAGGCAAGAATCATATGCATGTAAGGTACTGCTGCTCACTACCCAGAAAAGTACTTAAATGTGCATTGGAGGAATATAAAAACGTTCCAGGTGATCCCTGTGAAGCTCCCCATCCCTGTTACAGAACACTCAAAACCATCTCATCCTTACGAACTACAGCAAAGTGAAGCTGTGCTTTCCAATGGCCATCAGATGAAAAGAGAACATCAGAAAAAGAAAGGATGGAATTGATGGATGAATTTCTGGAACCATCTTATGACCACAGCACCTATAAAACTTGAACAGAAGTATATGACATTCTTCCTTCACTTCCCACATACAGGATTTTAACTGTCTGAAGAAAATGGTCTGTCTGTATGTTACTTGACTGCAGTTCTGCAAGAGCAAGAAAAAATCACGGTACGACAAGAACAGACTGCCTAGCATCTTCAAACTCCCCTGATTTTGTTGTCTTTGTTATCTTTTGTCATGTTTTGTTATCAGAGTGCTGTGGTGCCCTTATGTAAAAGAGAAGCCTTCATATTGGTAAAATATAGGCTGTAGGAATCACACTACTTATACCAGAGTCAAGTATATTAACTGAGTAATTTTACAGAAAATATTGTTCTAAAATTTATGCATAAAATAATATAATGCTTGACACATATTATTTTAATCCAGAAGACTGAAGGGCAGTTCTCCATGGGATTAATTTATCTAGCCTAACATCTTCCACAGTAAGTGGACTAGTAATGATACATCAGTTTTAAAAGTGCAGGACTAAGGGAAAAATCCTAATTTTCTTGATTTTTTTAAAACTACGTACATCTCCCATATTTCTGACGCATCTAAGAAGGGTTTTCTGATCTCATGCCTTATTCTGCAATGCAAATCTCTGCAGGACTTCACCCCTCATCCCATAAAGGGCAGGTGCTATTACCAGCCATTACAACCAGATCCCTAGAGTCCTCCTCTCAGGCTTCAGCTATCCTTGAACAAGCACAATGAAGGAAATACATATTTCACCCCAAAAACAAACACTTAGCCTGGCTGACTGAGAGGAGTCATTTAGTTCAGAAAATTTATTTTGCCTACAGCATAGGCCGTGCCTGTGCTATTGCCACTTAAAAATTTGTCCTGAAATTTACTACACTTCCCTCTTAAAACAAGCACACCGTATAATTTTTACTCAACATTTCTTCTCAAAGCTCTCCTTAACAATTACCACATTCAATTACTCCTGGTCAGGGGATTCTCAGGTCCCCAGCATATGATTTCTCATAACCATCTCTTGATCGAGGGTTACACCACTCAGCTCCTGTCTCTATGCCTCTTCCTGACTTGTGTTTGCAGTCAGACTTCTTTTTCGTACATTATGAAGACAGACCTTTTTTTTCCATTTTGTGACAAATGACAGACTAACAGAGCCAAATGGCAAGAAGAAGTCGCAGAAAAATTTGTTTTACTGTAGCATTTCACTAAGCTCTTCATAGCCCTGACGGCAAACCTTTGCACTCATTCAAATGTTAGGATCACTGCTTCAGAATACAGTAATTTCTTTACCAATTAAAATGGAAAACTGCTTCTGATTCTTCAGGGAAGCATTTCTCTAACCCAAGAAACTGATTTTCCAGTTCCTTGGCCTGAACACAGTTTTCAGTTGTGGTGAGAGTCTAAGAATTCAAAGTGTCCCTTGTTTTCAGTCTCTGGTCGGTCTAGACCAGACAAGGATTTTTCTCTCCTCTTTTGGACTGTTGCAACATCACACTGGTTGAAAGCATTTTTCAGTCCCCAGAGAACTAAACTGCAAAGTACCCCACTGGAGTCATCAACTCTTCTAGCTGACTCCCTTTTCTCCTCTCTTTCCCTCTCCAAAGCTCGTGCTCAATTCTATTGTGCTTGAAAATATTCCAGTTGGAAGATGTAACACAAAAAGAAAAGTACAGAAATTTCCTTTCCTTGGCCATGGTTGGGCCTTCAAATAAATATGCCAACATGAAATAATGTTTGAACAGCAGAAGCCTTACAGTAGCATTTGCAGACCTCCAGCTCCGAAACCAAACAGTACAAATTTAAAACACCCTGCTCCGTTATAACGGCAGTTAACCTTGAGGAAGAAAAAGATGGAGACCCTTTATTTCTGTGGATGAAGAAGGGGTTGCTAAACCATGCAGATTTTCACAGTCTCTGAGACCCGTGAGGATTTGTTCCTGCTGTGCTGCTGGAGGAAATCATATCATGCCAGCAGCGCAAAATGACTCCTGCCCTGGGAAAGGCCACTGAGACACGTGGCAGGCTTCTGGATAGGGCCTGCTCAAGTCATTTTCAAACACTCAGATCATGCAATAGTGTTAAATCACAAAAGCTTAAGTATGCTAATGAAAACCAGTCCCCACAAGCTATGGCATGAGCAGCAATTGTAAAACAAAAGCTGCTTTCACATTAAACACACACACACACACACACACACACACGGACAGATGAAGTATCTGGCACTTACACGGTGCCTGATACAGAGGTCAATCGTGGCTGCCTCAGCTGGGCACTAGGTACTTAAAACCTTAAGTACAATGTAGACCAAGTAAATTCTGTGGGATTGTTGCCACTCACATATAGGGGACTAGGACTTCACTCGTAGACTCATTTATTCCAAGTGCAAATGACTTTATACTCCATAGGCCACCTCTCCTATTTTCCACTATGTTTTTGCATGAGCAAGATTAAAAAATCTGGCTGTTGTAGAAGAAATTAATTCTCCACTTCCATACTGTATCTCTGCTCATGAAGCCATACTAATATGCCCTAGGTCAAATTCTCCAGCCTTGACTCTGGGTTTAACTTATTCAGGAATTAGCATGAGTTCTGGCCTTTCAGAGTTCCTCCTTTATTTTTGAACATGAAATAACTTTTCAGTCCAAGGCCCAGAAATCAGCCGAATGGCCACATAGTTGTTTGTATGACCATGGTTTAACTTTTAGCGCCATCTTTTCCACAGATCTCCCCATCTCAGTTCTATGGGACTTTATGAATAAAACCCAGTGCTTAAGAGGTAGCATATCCTTTTGTAACTGAAATATCTGAAAGCATAAATCTCTACATTTACACACAAACCTCAACTGACAGAAATGGAGACAAGACTGCTAACGTATTAAAACTGGAAAGGATAATTGGAAAAAACAACTATATTCATAAACAATTACCACAGCAAATAGACAAAAGCTCCCTCTCTTTGTCTCCTTGACACATACATGCATACATTTCTCTCAACACTTTAAAAATAACCATTAGTCATATGGCAAGTGCATTTTATATGAGCAAAGATTCATTTCAACATTTTTCTTAGGAAACAGCAGGCAAAAAATGCTTTATTAAAAAATTTTAAACTACAAAAGAAAACCTGGGTCAGGGCTTGATGAGTGTGTGCTTATTACTTCTAAAGGCACTAAACAGACCCCACTTAATTCTGTTTCCCACTGACGCCACTTCACCTTAGTCACTGCTGTTAGCCATGATTTGCATCGGCGTATGTGAAAAAGGAATTCCCTCTGACAGTTTTGAACTTGCCATATTTTAATTCATTTTCAATTTAATGTCTTTATTCTACCACACTGGAAGAGGAGAAGCTTCCACTTCTAGAGACTCAGTTGTGGGGGTATCCAGGCACACCTTTGGTGGTAGAAAAACCAGGGCACAAGCACAGCAGCTTCTTGTGCAAAGTCACTCCTGAAACAACTGCAGATGAACAAATAAAATCGTGGTCTCCGGATTCCTAAACTGATATTTCAGCCACTGCTTCCCCTGAGGCATGTTATCAGGGCTGCTCTGGAAACTGCTCAGCCCCCATTATGTCAAACCAGCTGTTAAAAAACACAGCCGGTTTCCCCCAACTGCTTGTTGCAACCTGTTTGGAGAGCACCCAGCTCCCGGCGCTGCTGTCCCCGGGGCTGGGAACCCCCTGCCCACACACCCTCCACCCTGACCCCTGCCTTCACCTCCCTGCCTCCGCAGCTCCTGCACCCCGCTGCCCGCCCGGCTGCCTCTCGCCTCCGCTCCCACCCTTCCCACCCCAGTTCTGCTTGGGGTCACACTTCAAAGTCTCCCGCGCCCTCAGGAAGGCCTCTTCCTTCCTCCTGGCCCCTCTCCAGCCTCCCTGGCATTGGTCTGCCCAAAGCAGATATCAGAAATCCCCTACTTGCAATGTGAGGCTTTGTGCACGCCAGGAGCTCTACCCACCTGCAGATACCTGTTTGACACAGAAACGCCCTCTGATTTGGATTCTCAGATGAACTTCTAGGTTTTTCTGAGAACTTGGGTTGTAAGACAGTATTAAAAAAAAAAAGAAGACAAAACCCAGCCCCCATCACCAAGTTCCCAATTGTTACGGTTAAAACCCAGTTCATCCGTTGCAACTCGGAGGATCAGGTATGTTTTTCCATGCTTAAGCACAACAGACTTCAGTAGGTTCAGAGGTCTAAACAGGCAGACTGCACCTGCAGGTGGGGTACATGGGAAGATTACCCTGCACTGCAGCCACTCACTGGAATATGCTTCCTTTTTCCCACTGCACAGTTCAGACTCATCAGGAAAATAATTTCTGTGGCTACTTTATATCTGTCCCTCTCCAGAAAATGGATGCTTTGAAGTGCCACACAATGCCTGCCTGTAAATCAAAATCTCTCCTTTTCTCCCAAAACACTGCCAAGACCCTCTCCTCAGCAAGCCCTTGGAAGCTCTCAGCTACAGACAGGAGAGTTAAGTCAAGAGAACTGTATGAAAGCAGATAAAATAAGCTGGGTTATGCTACCTCATGATTCTTTAATTGAAGAAGCACCTCTGTATCAATTTTTTTTTTTTTTGAGGAAAACGAAAGAAAGAAGTTGCTGGCTTCAGCCCCTGTGTCCATCTGCTGTAACACAGCTCACAGCTGCGAACTGACATGTGTTAACTTGGGATGCCACAAACCAGGCAGCAATGAGGTTGTCATCCTGATCTGAGGAAACAAAACGTGCATACACGCCAATGACTTTACCGCAAGCGAAGCGTTTTGCTGTGATAATTCAAAGCACATTATGTTTCATCAGTTGACTCTTCCATCTATAACCAGATCACAAAAGCCAGCAACACTGGAGGCAGAGTCTGTCAAAAAGGTGCAGCTCCATAAAAATCTTGGTCTTTTGCAAAATGGTTCCACTTTCTCCCTGGAAGTGGTAAAATTAAAAAAAGAAACGAAGATGAAGAGGCAGTCATGGCAACATTAAAATGGCTTGTTTTCACACTTTCTGAGCGGATTTTTTAGGGCCTTCCATTAAAAAGTATTTCTTGGATTTTTTACTTGTAGACTATTTTAAAATATGAGGTAAAGCAAAGTAAAATTGAAATATTTCAGTTTTGTTAAAACATAGATGTTTTCAGTAACCAGACTGGAAAAAAACCCAAATTTTACTTAAGGTGGAATGTCAGTACACTGGAGTCTTCTTTAGAGCTGGAACAAAATTTTATTTCGAAATTTGAAATTTCACATCACTGCATGAAGAAGAGATTCCTTCTGGGCCTGACTTTAATGCAGTCACTGCCTAAGGGATGCAGTCATACTTGAGTGGCAATTTTAAAATCTGATATTAAAGCAACATAGAAGCACACTCTGGGTTGGGGATAAGGATGTCTTTCATCACCATAATGACAAGATGTCTCTTCCTGTGATCTGAGATTCCCTCTGTTAAGACTTCAGGTTAAGAATTTCTTTTAGCTGGAACAAACTTCAAGTCCTGCTTTCACTTCTGACTGCCTGAAGGCAAACATCACATCCATGTCCTGAGAACAAGGGAGCAGATACTGGTGTCTGAGAACAAGATAACAGATAGTGGTAACAAACTTGGTGCACACCTGAAACACAGCCCAGTACCTCAAACAGTGCCAATATTCAGAGGAAATATGCAAACAGGCATTTATTGCTTTTGAAGCCTGATCCTGACTTTCTGTATTTGCTTGCAGAACTCGAAATGAACAGGACAAATGCATTATGAAGCCAGAAAAGTGCTACCTATTTGTCTTGATGGCTCTTACATGGAGAAAAATTGCACAAGAAAGTCTGACCAGCGTCTTGGAAACCACTGTCCTAGTTGCCCTTTATGGTTACATGGTTGGATAAAATAGGAAAAATCACCTCAACAGAGGTGTTTGTTTTGGGGGTGGGTACTGGGGGTGGTGCTAAATTCAGCAGCCACAGCAGAACAAATAGAAATTGTAAGCTTTCCACTACATTAATGAAACTTCATTCAAAAGGTGGAGTGTAATGTTCTTCCAAGATGGATAATTCACATAAGCTGTGTGATTCAAACACTCATGTCTCCACACCAGCTCCACACCACCTTGGGATTTATGTTTTATTTCAGTTTTCATCAGGCTGCTCATGAATGACCAATGACAAAAGAGCATGTGTGCATTTTTCTTTTTCACAGGTCCCTGTTAATGAGGACTCTGTTGCATTAAGATAGTCAAGATTGTCTCTGGCAAAATGTGTTGAACCAAGGTGTTTGTGCCTGCATAAAATTAAGCCACAAGTAAAGCACTTACTTCTGACAGCAGATTTATAATAGGAAAATCCCAGCAGGAATGAAGAGTTACAAACCCCCGTTGTAGCCTTTTTCATAAACTTCACCTTGATTTAGTATTTCAAACAAGTAGCAGGAAAGGCTAACAGCAGAGGTAATCCTATCATCTTTTCTCCAACAGCACTGTTCCATCTTTTTTACTTCCTCATGCTGCTAACACGAATTCAAATCATCTGTGTTTAAAGTTAAATGCAGTGATTGACAGATCTTTGTAGTCTCAGTTCATACTGAAGATTATTCTAGATACCTATCAGTTATTACTACAAGCCCTGTCTGATATTCAATACCTACAGGGAAAATTGTTTTTAACAGTGTAATGTCTGATCTATTTTGAAAGCTATTTTAAAATAAGAAACTAACTATAACCAGGTGGCTAAAATCTAGACAGGTTTTTTTATAGCTTGATTTTTGGGGAGAGAAGGTTGAAGATAACAGCAGAACTGTCTTATAGTGCAGTAACAACCATGATTCAGAGCAAATCACGGACAAAAAAAAGCATTTTGTTTTGATTCCATGACATCAATTTCTGTAAAAACACCTATTCAAATTACACAGGACACAGGAAAGTTTAGGGGTTTGCTCCTAGCTCTTAGAACAGACTCATGACAGTACACGCTGCTACGAAGTAACTGCTTCCTTTTATGAACACGAGCTCAGTTGCTGTGCTACAAAACTGGGATGCCAGAAGAGACTTCTGGATGTACCACAAATCTTACTGTGGACACAAATGTGAAACAAAATAGCAAGTGCAGTGGTCAGACCACTCATCATGCTCAAGGACCTGTGATGCAGAAAGGCAGAAGGTCCTCTTCAGTGAACACCTGCTATGCTCAGCTCAGCCCACCCCACTGCTGTGCAGGGCGATAGCCTTGCTGCTCCAGGTTACAGCATTACAGAAATGGCTGGCTTTGGGCACAGCAAGATCAGCCAGCTGGGTGGGAAAGCACTCTGGCCAATACCCTGTGCTCACAGGGAGGTAAGTGGAAGCACTGCTCTCTTACGTGGGCAGCTCAGCAACGGTGGAAGGTGGAGGAGGGTGGCCAGGCAATGCCAGCTGGTGCCCATCATTGCTCCCATGAGCTGATTGCTCCACTTCAAGGCAGGCCCTGCCCTGAGTCCCATTCTTCCCCACCACTCCATTTGCCGCTGAAAGATTTTGAGTAATTTCTGGCCTCATCCTCTCAGCGTTTCCTCCACAGAACTGAAATGTAATAGCAGGGAAAGAAAGAAGTACAAGAGAAGCAGCTTGGCACATGCAGCAGGGAGGATGCTGCCCTCAAACTCAACCACTTTTCAGAGCTCCTCCTAACATGACTGAGGTCACACACAGATCTTTGTGAAACTTGATTAACTTTGTGCTCATGGTTAAATGAATCTGAAACTGTTAGACAAGGGCTTAACAGTGTTGCTCAGTTCAACAAAGTCTTTTCTGGTTTTGTGATTGGGATGTGAGGAGCAAGCACAGCTAGTGTGTCTTGGCTGTAAATCACGTTAAGAAAAGAATAAACAAAACTGGGGAACAGAGCTTGTGTGTCTTGGGTTAGTTGGGATGGTTCAGGCTGCTAAAAATTCCTAGTGGCTTTTTCAAGATTGAATCCACCTCTGGTTGTTATTCTGTGTGCTCAGCATCGAAAAAAGAAGTACAGAAGAGTTGAAAATACAGACTTTATAAAGCCATACTCAGCCCCCTAAAATCAAAGGCAGTAATGGCATCAGTAAATGCATCAGTAGTTTGGCCAAATTGGAAAGTTATGAAGAGGGGCAAATTCCATCAGCAGAATGACAGCTAAAAATAATCTGGCATGGAAATGTGCACAGAAGTTCATTTTTCATGCACTGGGCAAAGAAAATCCAATTGGTTTTTGCATTCTCAGTATTACCCCATTATACTTCATGAGAGCCTGAAAGAAGATGATGATTTAAATAAAAAGATCCTCCCCTGTTTGTCAAGTTGTCATTTTTCCATCTGCAAATAATGAAACATAAACTACTCTGAAAAGGAGAGAGATGGAAGGGAATGTGTTCCATGGATCTGTGGACAACCACATAGAAACATATACAGAAAAGAAGCTGCAGCACGGAGCACTTCCTGACCTCCTCTTGGCTACAAATCTAAAAGAAGTCTCCAAGGCAAGAAGCATGAAAGAGCTTAAACAAGAAACCCTTCAGAAGTACAGCTCTTTGCTGCATGAATACCACAACACAGGGAAAATCTGCTGTGTAGGAGTACAGTCCTCCCACTTGAAAAGAGCTGGTAATGCCATCATGTCACGGAAAGATTTTCTTCATGGCTTTTGTGCATTGAAGGCATTAGCAAAGTGGGAAAAGTGTGAGCTGACAATTGTGCGAAGAGTTTCTTAATTACATTGTAACGCATGTCTCATTTAAACATGCAGCAGAACTAATGTTAAAAATACATGTCTTCCCATATAAATGGTTGTGAAATCTGTGCAGGTTAATCTAGCAGATAGTGCTCTCCAGAGCTCTTTTAAAATGGTAAGAAGTTAAACTTCATCAACACAGCTTCATAACAACATAGCTTCATAACAGCTCCATAACATAAACTTCAGCACACTTGTACTGCTACCACTCCAGCTTCCTCCTGCAGTGTTTGCTGCAGCAGGACTCACAGTCCATGGCTGGACCTTGATACAAGTCGGTCTATGCTTCAGCATTTGGCCAAATGTTTTGTCTGTCCTGCCTGTTCATCATTTCTCAGTTCACAAATTCCCAGCTTGGGATGTGTTGACCCTTTCCTATTTAGCCATGTCTGGATGTCATATCTCCTGTGCCACGTGGTTTCAACCAATTACACCCACCTTGCTGGTGGTGGTGACACTGGAGCTCAGATCAGCATCTTGTTGTGCTCCCACCCAACTGAGTTTCTCCACGTGGGAGCAGACCCGGCTCCCAGGTGTACCAGACTGCAAGCCAACAGCCAGGCAATATGGACCATCAAGGCATTCAGCCTTGAGCAGAGGCTCAAACTGGGAATCCTCATGACAACAGAAAGAAATAGCCCAAGTGTCAGAGACGAGAATTGAAACCAGGGCTCTGTGTTTGGGTCTGATACCTTACACAAAAGGCTGTCTGAGTGACCAAATCAAAGTCTTTAGCACCTGGAATGTGGGTAAGATCTGCTGGGTTTTGAACTAGGACCGCTGCCTGAAGACCATACCAGGATGATGGGCTTTGCCATTAGTGCCTCACGTCCCAGGTGTGCTGGAAATCAACATGCTTATTCACACTATTTCCTTTTGTTACATGTTGGTGAATAGCAGCCTCCATTTCTGTGCACGTCATTTTTTTCATTTCAGCCTGTATATCTGTCACTCTACTGAGTCTGCTTAACATTTTAAGAACCAGAGACCATCCCATACAAATTAGTGACACAGACAACTTGTACAATGTCCTTACATTAAATAAATGCCAGAGATACACTTCCCTCCTTGTCCTGCTCATGGAACTCAGAATTAAAGGCCAGACTTGCTTTCTTCCCTTGCCTTTGGAAAACTAACTAGCATTAATCCCCTCCTGCTCACTGATCCTTCAAATGACATTTTCCTTCACTAGAATGCTTTACAATTTGGGAAACCCTTTTTTCCTTTCCTTCATCTGCCTTGGAAGTCCACTGTAGCATATCCAGAGCATGAGCTCTGCCTCTTGTGATGCTTGCACAAGGTCTAACGTGCACGTGCAAGCTCACACATGCACATCCAAACACACGGAGCCGACAGCACTGGTGCAGCTCAGCACCTCACCCTGCTTTGGGCTGTGCTTTGATACTGCAGGCTCTGATACCGGGCCTTGCAGCGTGGCAGCAATGAGCTGTTCCAAACATGCTTTGTGTTTTGTCTCCAGAGGAGGTGTGGTGGAAGCACAAGGGATACTTGATCATAAAATGCTGAATATTTAAGCCCTATTCCACTCCCACCACCCCATTTAAATCAGCGATGCAGCTGGAATGAAATACAACTCGGCTTTCAAACATTTTCTTATTTAATTCAATTTACTACTAGATTGATAGCTAAACTCAGAACAGATTTTCCCCTTTTCTCCTGGATGGGGAAATAGAGATGACCAAGTTCCCTTTGAACTTGGTTTAGAATGTTTCTGGTTTTTCCTATTAACTAAAAGCAAACAAACAAAAGAAAGCAATTATTAAAGTGGTCTGTAGTCTATTTCCAGTACTGGATTGATTGATATGGGGTGAAGAGCTGAGTCTCTCCAGGCCCAGAGGGACAGGTGTTTCCAGTACTGACACATCGGGTGGTTGTCTCAGAAAAAGGACAAGATCTTGAATGAACTTTTTATTTTCAGAAGCAAGCTTTCTCTAAGGTAAGGTGTGCTTTGGGTGGTAGGAACTGTGATTTTGGGGGTAGGTAGCTCAAGAACAAGATGTGTAGAATCACAAGAGGTGAGGCTGAGAGAAGAATGTACTCGGTAATCACACGTGTTGTACTAGTTGACTTTTGGGAGGAGTAACACCAAAGTAATACTTGATCACCTGTTTTGGGAATGACATGAGTAAAGGGGAATGGAAATTGATAACAAAATCACAGTTTCCAGTGATGTAAATGCTAAAATTCACCAGGTAGAAATTTCTAACACTCTAAACAGGGAATACTGGGACTTTTTTTGAGTGATCCTTCAGCAGAACGGAAGATTTAAAAGGTTGTGGACACAGGGCACACAGCTCATTTGAGGAAAAGCACTACCCAGCCCAGCTTGGACTGAACTCATGATGCCAACAGCTCTGTTCTTAAGCAGAGACGTTTGATACTCACAGCTGTCAAGTTTGCCTCTTTCATAAACATTCATTGCATATTAATACTCTTTTTTAATGTGGTTTTTTTTTCCAAGTCTGGTTTTGGTGACTGGTCCTAGAGTTCAGATATTTCTCCAACATTTGCAGGACTTCAGTTCAACTTTTTTTTTTTTTTTTCCTGGAAGTACACTGGAAATACAAGAAAATCTTTCTGCTCTCAGATCTCCACATTACTTAGGTTTCACCCAGGCCAGTATTTTGCAGCTTGCTCACATTTTGTTTCATGGGTTTGCTCAAGTGCAGAAGGTAATAGAGGAAAATGATGAGCAGATGATCTCCTGAGGTCCCTTCTGGCCTCAAGCATTACTTGATTCTGTGAAAACTGACTAAAAATGACATTACCTGTGTCTTCAAACATACGAACTGTTTAAATTTTGGACAGACGAGATTTATTTGAACATTCGTATTGTCAGCATTTACTAGTAAAATGCTAAATTAACTTTATTAGTAAATGCATTTCTGAACAAACAAGTACCTTGCAGTGTTTGTAGCTGAGGCCTCTGTTAAGTTCTTTTTGATAGCCTGAGACCAATGTGCACTCCCTGCAGTTGCAGTTACCTGTACCTAGGAGGAGAGTGGAAACGGCTGTTCTTTTACTTCTGTAATTCTTCCAGAGCCTATAGTAATGATACACATCTAGAACCTCCTTCTGCATTTCATTTTTATTCAGAGGCCTATCTCACACAGCCCAAGCACAGCTCTATTTCACACCTCTCTCATAACTTCAGTGAGTGCAAGTCCAGGCACAAACCCAGCCCTGCTTCTGAAGGACTCAGTCTGGCGATGTCTGTTCATGCTCAGTTCTGCTCTGTTAAAAGGCTCCCTTTAGCAGTACTTTACAATTCAAAAGTCAGAGTGAGCTGTTTCCTGTTTGGAAAACTGCTCTGGCCTTGCTAGCAGACCCAGACTTTCCTCCATGTGCACAGGAATGCAATAAACACACAAGGAGAAAAAGATCTATGAGGAAAATAACTTAGAAATCAAGGGGTCATAATATACCACTTAAAGTATTTTGTGGATTAAATTACTGAATAATAATGAAAGATGAGAGATTAATGGCAACCTGGTCCAAAGACCTCTATTTATACACAGGCCAAATAAAATGGTAGGCAGGTGCAGTGTATCCCTGAATCTATAGAGGACTTCTGTCTGCCCCTCACTTTTCAATCCTATTAAAGTTATTATACATGCTTTTGTAAAAAGACAAAAAATATTTCCCAGAGTTAACGACAAATGTATTTTATCTTTAGTATTTACCTCCATCAATTACATTTTTGGCAGTACTATAAAACAATGCAGGGCAGAAAAATCTCAATCCACTCTAAATAGAAATCCCTCCAAAATTACTTTCATCTTTGTTTAGAGGAAATCTAGACGGACAATTAAAATATCTTCCTTTTTTGTTGTTTTTTTTCCTTCTTCCTGGCATGAACAATCATCAGAGATTTTTTTGCTCTTTTAACAATTTGAGAAATTTTTATTTTGTTCTCTGTTTTGCCACAGCAGTGTCTTCACAAAATTTCCAGAACAGAAAACTTCAGCACAACAGCGAATTATTTCTAGAAAAATCCCCAACATTCATTTCCTGCCTCCAAACAGTTTTTTAAAGTTCATGTTAATGCCTTCTCTAGCTCCTGTTCCAAAGGTTCTTCTATTCTTATACAACTTTTTGTTGCACATTCGTACTTTGTTATGCTACTGTTCTGTAACAAATAGAAAAGCCCCAACAAACCAATTTTCTGGCAACAAGTTTGCTCATTTATGAATTATTTTAAAAAAAGGGGGGGTAGAAATACTCTACTAGAAACTTATTGCATCAAATAGTTATTTTATTTCCCCTAAGTTAAAGTTCTTTGTGATAAAGAACCACACCAAATGTACGAACAGAGATCAGAAGACACAACACAATGGATGTTCTAAGCGAAATCATAAACAATGGCGCATTTATTGCAGTGTTCAAGTTATAAGGAAGAGTAATGACTGGAGAAATGAATGATACCAAGAAATTGTCTTGAGGCTTCTATTAATCAAATTCTGCCCGATGGCAAGAAACAATTGCTACCGAAAGCTGTTCACCAGAGTATACAAACCAGGAAGGTGACTTTAGTTTAATTCCTAATAGAAAAACATCAAAAACATACTCCAATTACATGCTGTACATTGAAGCATGGTGAGCCAGGATAGACACAAAGAGTAGCAGACATTTAGGTAAAAATTGGTTTGTCAAAGAATTTTGAAGAAATGAAGCTTTTAATACAGAAAGGGCATCATGTTAAGGCACTTGCAGGACACCTGTGATTTCAAACTCTCCATACAACATATTTTAGTGATTCTCTCTGCAAGTGACATAGAGCAAATGCAGCAGACATCACTGCAACAGTGAAGCCCTATAGAGAGGAACACAGTTTAAACCACTAAAAAGAGTGGGAGGAAAGGAAAGAATGGGAGCTCAGCTCTACAAGCCTTTTTTAGGCCAAACCCTAGAAAATCAACCGGAAAGGCTGCGTGCTCAGCACTTTGGGTAACCAGGCTATTTGTTTAAGTGCCTGTATACAGATTTATGAGCCAAGGTTTCAGCTCTTTATAAATCTTTAGGCACAATGGCAGAGGGTCAATATTTCATGAGTCCTCATTTCTTAATTACAGTAAAAAAGATTAGGTGCAAATCTATGTTGTAGAGAAGATTTTCAGAAGACCTCAATACCAAACAATTTCCTGTATGGCCACCTTGAGGCTTGTAAAGAATCAATTACAATGCCTACTTATCTTAGACCTAAATAAGACCTAAATGTATTTACAGACATGACCCTAGGACTCTCTCCCTAAATGCACTAAAACATGGTATTTCTGTGCCTACTGCTATTAGATGGGCTGTGTAAAACTTGCCCCATCTTTAAGGTCTCAGCTCTGTCCTTTAATCTCAGTTGAGTTTCCCTGTCACATGGTGGTTTTACAATTCTTACTTCATCTCAAAACTGCCATTGCTAGGTAAGAGCCAAAAGGGCTGCAGAAGACACGGGTGTGCCAGAGGTGACCTGGACGGGTTGCTGCTCCCCAGACCTGTTGTCACTTGTCCACCAGGCCACTCTTCCTATGTGAATCCATGGTCTTCAACACATCCCCAAATCAGAGCCAGGTTCAAAATACTGGGTGCTGCTCACACATCTTGTCTCAGAGGAGGCCAGATCACCATTTTTCTAAGAACCACTGCTTCCTAAAGAAATGTGTTGCTGAAAGAAGTCTTGAGGAGAGGGGTGGAGAAAGGAACTGGGCAGGGGGCAGAAACCAAGATGAGGGGAATTGACTAAAACCAACCTAAGGAATATTTTTCTTATTCCACCATGAAATGTTGACAGAATTAAATGTGGGATTAAAAAAACCAACCTTCTAACGCACAGTTTCATGTTACCTCCACAAGAGTTTTGATTCCACTTATGAGACTTCCCGAATGAAAATGCTGGCTGTGTGCCTGCCTCAAAAATACATTTTTTCCCCAGCAGAGTGGGTTTGCCAGTTGTCAATGCCATTTCTTTGCTAGCCAGCAAAATAAGTTCGTACTCACAGCAAGCAATTACCATTCTTTTCTCTACTGGTAAGGGGCATGACTTCACTCCTAGGTTGAAGATCCCTGGATCCTTTCTGTATTGCACAGTCTAGTTAGCCAGTGTAATTAACCCTTAATGCAAATGGAATAATTATTTCCTTTCTTTTTAAAGCAAGTTTAAAAGATTTCACCTGAGAATGGTTTTACAAAGAGGTGAATCTGTTTCCCACATTTGTGGCCTGTTCCAAGGGGCATCAGTTGCTGGGAACAGGAACGCCACCGGAGCGAGGCTGCCTCGCACCGAGGCTCAGAAACCGCTGTTATAGGCAGCGCTCCGAAAACAAAAACACCGGCGATCGGATCCAAAACTTCTTGAAGTTAATGGGAGCCTTTTAATTAGTTTCAGTGTCTTTGGGGAAAACCCTTAGGGCAAATATTCCTTTTTGAAACTTGTTCTCCAACTCGTGGGGCCAGGAGGTGGTATTTTTCATGCATACACAACAGTGAGGCAAATGTTCCCAAAGCGCTCTTATTACAAGCCCCAAACCATACTGGGAAAAGAAGGAAAAAAACCCCAGAGGTCTCTGGATTACAAGTCTGATCTGCTTTGTCTGATAAGAGCAATATTATTGCAGTGAACAGTGAATGTGATAGCGCTAACAGACCTGGACACCAAACTCACTTTGAGCCAATGTAGCAAATTACTTTTAGGGTGCTGCTCAATGTGAGTAAACCACAGCACACTGAAAGGGTCCACAGCTATATAAAGAAAAAAAGTAAAAAGAAAAATTCAGGGTGCTTATATGAAAGCAATTGTGAATTCAGCTGCACAAACCAGCTGCTTAAAAATGCCAGGCAGAGAGATTTGCTACAATCAGGCATATCTTCCATATCACAGCTAGGAAGTTTGGGGATCAAACCACTAAACATCCACATTAATTTACAGAATATACGAATTACATCTTTCCTTGTCAAGCAGAAGCACAATTTCTTATTTCTGCCACTGCATAGCACACACTCCAAAGCCAGCATTGTGCTGCAGACAGAAATACATACCTTAGTCACGCTTCAAAATATATGTATCACAGCTCTTTGCTGAAAGGAACAAAGTTATCAGCTTTAACCTGTGTTTACACCACACAATATGGGATCAGGATCGGCACCACAGTACATGGGGTGAGACTTTCCAGACCAAATACGGTCCTGGAGTTATGTAGAACAACCTGTCTGTACCAGAAAATGCAGACAGCTTCTTAAGGGTTACATTTCCTTTTTACATACTTCTACATCAAAACCATATTGCAGCATAGCCCAGGATTCAAACACATCCTACAAAAACAGGCAGCATAACTCTGAGATTGAACTCCAGCCCAGTTTTAATTGACTCCCAGCTCTCAGCCACTTCCTAAAGCTCCAGATAGCCAATACCAATGTTGTAATTTCTAAATGTGTGCTTCTCTCAGCTGGAGACAAACTGTAAGGGCTTCAGCTTGCTTTTTGAAATATAAATATGGTATCTGAACTCCCACAGTGGAACCCCACCTTCAACACTTTTCTGAAGGGGGAAAAAATTTCAGGAGGGCAGCAGGGAGGCAGTTGCTTATTAGGAGGATATCCTTGAAGTATAAACAACCCAATATTTTCATCATTCATTGACAAATAATTTACAGTGCTGCTGGTGAAATCCCTTAGAAACCTCTTCAGGCACTGGCAACAGGGTACACTGATAAGTATTTTTAATTAATACCACTGTAATCATGTGTTCCATATTCTTACGATGGTATTTGCAGGCCAATTGTTAACAGAAAAATGGTTTTCAGTGCATGCTACAGTTCCCAAAAGCACGAGTCTACAAAACTCAGAAGCAGCAGACTTGGGCAAGAGAAATGTTTTATCATGGGAATTTATCATGTGAACACTACACACTGTACATTGCTACTGCAAGGACTGGCTGACAGTGCACAGACATTTTGTCCTAGCTAGGTGTCTAAGGGCATTTCTAGGCTTTCCATGCCAGACAGAGTTTAGGGAGCAAGTCAGTTGATGAAGTAATTTGGAGGCTCTTGAGTCCCTCCCTTCTTCAAATGGTTATTCCCCGTTTTGAATGTCCATATTTTTCCAATTCACACTTCCTCTGCAGAACCTTCTCAGGGGAATGGTCAACGACATCACATCCCTTCCTTTCAAGTCAGACTAAATCTTTAGGCAGAGGCCAGGGACTAAGAGAGCAATGCCAAGGACTAGAGGACTCTCAGTGTGCTAGCAGCAGCACACAAAAAGAAGCAACACTAGTTTTCTTTATTTATAGGATTGTCTGAAAGGTTTCAAAAGTGCTGTGAAAAACATAATGTCACTTCCTGAAGCACGCATAAAGACAGATGAAAACGTGTTCTCCAGCCAGCCAGAGAATGCGGTTTTGGTAGCAGCGAGGAAGCCGCCTCTGTCACTCTGGGAAACATGCTTAAAAGAAAGCTGAGTTCCAGTCCTGGCTCCCAGTGTAAAGGGAGTGGTGATTTAGTAATTATTTCTCTTGCTCATTATAGCATTTCATGCCTGCAAAGCTAGCAGAATATTGGCACTATCCCAAAATATCTCCAGCACTGATACGACATCACAAAGCACCAGAGTGTAATGATGCATCACCACCTCCCCACACAGCAACATGACATGAACATCACTGAAGAACAAGACAGTGACTTTATCACTGACTAATTTAATTGATGACTTGAGCTCTAAATAGCCACTTCCCTTCACCTCCTCAGCTGCATCCCTGCTTCTAAAGATGTCATCCACACTGAACCAGCACTTACTGTTGTGATACTGATTGATGCTTCATGGCAGCAAGTAAAAGGAAAGAGCTCTAGTGGAAGTTCATTAACTTTAAGCTACTGCATTTCATGATAAACAACAAACTGAATCACTGGGGGAGGGAGAACAGCTTTGATTAAAAGGAGATGATCTGTAAAACAGCAGGACTGACCAAAAGCCAGATGGAGCAAAGAGTGAAACAGAGGAAGATGGAGAAGCTAGAAGAATGGAAGAGAATACCATCTCTCAGTGCAGGGCTGGCAACACAAAAAAAAACCCCGGAACTAGGTTCCCTAAGTGTTTATTAGATAAAGTAGGATCTCTGTCCCAATGGATGCCTACTGTGCTCATTTATTTTATTCCCTTTCAGAAAAAAAATAAACAAAGAAGCTGAGGGGAGACCTGGATATGAAACCATGTCAGTTTATTTCACGTACTTTGACTCCCATGATCTTTTTGGTCACCAGCAGATATTTCAAGATAACCTGAGTGATCAAGTTTCTGCTTAGACTGAAGAGAAGCTGGGACCCCACCTCGCAGTTACATCAAACTCCATGGCTGTATTGGTTTGTCCATGAGCATGTACACTGATAGAATTACTCTGCCTTTCCCACCCAGTCCCTACTCCAAAACTGCTTTCTCTACTCATGCCTTGGACCCACTTTGTCCCTTTGTAATATTATCTACATCCTGCACTCAAATGCTTAGTCAAAAGACTCCCACATGGTCCAGACTGAAACAAAACTTGTGACCCTCTCCATATTTCTAGGTGTAACTGCATGCCAAAACTGAGGTATCTTAAATCTCCAGAACTTGGGAAATGCAGGCAAATTCCCACAGCTGAGCAACTCAGAACTGCACAGGCTTCTAAAATTCCTCCAAATTTCTTCATTCAGTCTCTAAACAGACTAGGGATGTGGAACATGTTGGTACTTGAAACTTAGAACTACCTCTTGGTTAATTACATGGTTGATTATGTAGGACTCTGCTGGCTGACTTATACACAAAAGCTAGGGCATTCCAGTAAAAAAAGTAAAATAAATAGAAAGACCTACTGCCACAATGTGGCAGGAGCTAGGAATGATGAGAAACAAGGTCCTCTGGCTTCATGTGTGGCATTTACAATATGGAAAACTCAATGCCACACATGAAGTACAGTAAAAGTAACAGAAACAACAAACTAGTTCTTGGTTTCCTTATTTAAACACTTCAACTACAGCTGGAAGCTCCCGTTCTGCAAAAGCAACTCAGTCAGCATAAGCCCTCTGAACTTTTTCACCCGACTTGCCTGGTAGAAAAAATATAGTTTCTTGGTTCTCTGTAACTGAGTTTTCAAAAGTATGTGCATATATTTAGTGAGGTTGTTGAATTATGGAAACCAGAGCTACACCCGGCAGATACTCCTCAAAAAAAGAAAAGCCTTTTGTGCATTTTGATTGGAATGACTGCTATAAATACTCCAATGCAGCTGTTTAATTTGCTATAGCTCGAATGCTAGTTTTACACTTTTAATTGCTACTATACAAAACTCTTTGATTGCATTTGATGAAATTAAGATTTCCAGTGTTTAGTGATTAAACCCGGGGAAGAAAATGTAACCACATGCTAGTTAAAATGTAAATTGTCTGTGCTGGAAAACCTAGGTAAAAACCTATTCAGGTAGTTGTCACAGATATAGTTATACCTAGCTTGATAAACTTCTCAAAAAATGATCATTCTACAGTCTCCTAAGGGTCAAAAAATGTATCATGTGTCTCTTATTAGAAAACCTAGATTCCACTCCAGTCGCGTAATTTCGCACTTATTTCTGAGGATAAAATACCTCCCTGAAACAGCAAACATCACATTTTCAAAGGCCCAAGATAGCCTGTTTTAGGCACAGGTAATTTTGTGGGCGCAGTTTTTACGCACTTGCCCTCAGGCATGCAAACACTGGGATTCACATGGATAAAACCTATATACTGGGAGTGCACAAATATGTGTGTAAATAAGAGAGATGTTTACAAGAACACACAGAGCTTAGTGGTTGAGGTGTTTTGCTATGCATACAGACACACAGGGTTTGAGCTCTCCTGGACCAATGCCGAAAGCCACCCGCATTTGACCATATGTTCTTTTGTGCGTTGTACCTTGACCACCTCAAGGCGAGAGCCTGCTGGGGAGAGAGCAGAGTTTCCACCTTAGGACATCAGAATTCTCACTGTACAATCGCTGTTCAACTATTTTCCCCTTGTATAAGATGCATGCCACAGCCCTTCTCTCTCTAAAATTTGAAGTGCTCCGGATTGTTTAGTCTTATCGTGATGATGCTGTAACAGTCGTGTGCTTCATCTGATATATTTCCTCTATCTGGCACAGGTGACTGTTGTGTCAATATCTGGGATAATGAGGCTGGTGTTCAGATTATCCTCTGGGAACTCGAGTCTATCACCCCAGACAGTGTTACTCAAGCATAGCTCTGTCAACAAACTAAATATATACTGTTCTTTCAAACAAGAGCAAGCCATATGAAAGAGAAAGCTGAAGTGCCAAGGAAAAAATACAGTGGGTGTTATTGGAAGCATGTACCACAGGAGCACGTGCTCTCACAAAGTCTATAAGAGGTACAGCAATGACTACAGCATGCTGCTATCTATTGCAGAATCTGAGTCTTTGTGTGAATGCACCCCAAGTACTGGACTTTGATTCTAAATAAAAACTGAGCACTAACTTCACAAGCTGCACAGGGACACAAGGAATTTAACAGAAGCCTCTGCTCCTATGCATGCGTGCAGTAGGCTGTACTTAATTCAGACACGCCATTTTTTTTCTTATGCTGTTACATCTTTACCTAGTAATTATATTACAAAGGCACATAGGGAAAGGACAAGCACACAAAGCACACTCTCTTTCCATTTTCTTCCTCACTGTAAAAATGCCAGCACTTGAGATTATCTCTCTGACTGAATTTTACAGTAGTAAACTCTCCCTTCTTTTAGGAAACTAGTATATTTTTGCACCACGGAATTTTACTTAACCAAAATATTTTACGTCAGGCATTGCTCCTGAGCACTATTATCTAGTGTAATAAACTCTAGCCATACTTACACACAGCAATCTGCAAAAGCTTTAAAAGGTCATTTCTTACAGTACCCCAAATGAAAGAAGCATGAAATCCTACCTTCATGTCAGTATGTCAGTTGTACAGCTCTCATGGATTACAGTAAAAGTGGCATGTACATCTGGGGTTTTTTGGTTGGTATTGGGGATTTTCTGCTTTTGTTTAGTTTGGGGGATTCTTTTTGGTGTGAGGGTGGGAGAGGGGGTTTAGGATGGACAACAAAGAAAAACATTTTGCATGAGTATTTGCAGAAAGAACTGGACTAGCTTCCTAGCCCAGAAATCTGAAGGAGGTGCTGTGGCAAAGACTCATTGCAAGACTGGGGTCAAAGCACAGACGTGCAAACTCTGTCTCTGGCGAGGAGTTGATCATGGTGTGCCTGTATGACACATTACTAAGGGCAGGAAGGGGATAACTGCAGGACAAGAGTTCCCATATATGCCGGATTTCCCCATGCAGCCACATGCCCGTGCATCATCCATGCTGCAACATGGGCTTGTGTATGACCCAGAACATGGAAGAGGTGAAGCCTGAGCTCCCTTAGCCCTGTAACAGAGCTTCCCTAGGTATGTCCCACAGTGCACACTATGAATAGTGGGAGCACAGGTCAGGAAGAGAGCTGTAATCTATACCTCAGCCCCAGCCCCATGTGCCTACAAACAGTAAAGGTGTAGCCAGCAGAGTTTCAGAGAAGTCCCACACTTTCTTCGCATTGCTTTCCCTGCTAGAGAGCATATAGGAAAAGCCTGCCTTTTCTACTTTCTGAGTGGGTAGCCATGGCTAGAGGATTTTTAGGAAACCACACCAGAAGTATTTCCCCTATATGTTAATAGAAATGGCATTTGTATTAGGCAGTAAAAACCCTCACATTGATTTTGCTACATCCTCTGGCACTGATACATTTAGGTCCTTAAAGGCTCATTATGACTTAAGTCAGTCCACTCCTATCCTACTAAATATACGGTTGCAAAAGTTAAATAAATGTCATTAGGAAAGCTGTGATCTTCCCTCAGTCATCTCAGGCATTTGCTAAATCTGCCTTTTTCCATGGTGTTTTCTGTGATCATTTCGATGCCTGCAGCTCCAACAGAGGTAGTAACAACAGGAGCACTTGTTTATACAAGCCATGAAGAGCTGTCTACATCAGAGTACTGCTCTCTTTTGATCTCACACACACTTACAGTTTTGCCTATTGAGTCCATTTTTTTAACTGTGGCCACTTTTCCCATCACTTCCAGAAATCTCAACTCATTAATGTTAAAATCAAATTTCTTCTGATAGACTGATTTTCTTTTTTTGTGCCAATAAATACAGAAAAAAATCATGTTTCCAGTTTCATGATTCTAATTAAATAATTAAGATTGTACTAATGGCACAAGCTTGTTTAAATGAGAGACAATATTTTTTGATACAAAGCCAAAATAATAATCTGGAGAGATCCTGTCTCATTAAGTCTGAAAACAAGTCAGATTTTGAAGTGTAGCTGTGGCACTTGGGAAGATAAGGGGCAATCTTGCTGTTTATTGATTTTTACCAGAAATAAAGATTAAGAACTATTACAATGTTTTCTCCTAATCCTTGCATTGAAGATAGAGGCTTATTCAAATTATAGTGAGCAGCAAAACCCATGCACTCCGAGGCATGACTCATGTTTTCTTCTTTTGAACTCCCAGTCCAAAAGCAGCATGCGTGGTAGAAGGCATGGGTTCGTTTGCCAACGCATGACATTTTTCATGCTGTCACAACACATCTTGTGCCAGCTAATCTGCCAGCCAAGAGTGGCACCCACCAGCTGCAAAGGATGCTCATCACCTCCATTCCCAGCTGGTGGGAAAATGCCATGTAGGAAGAAGTTTGGACACACTGAGAAATGCTGTTTCTAGTAAGTTATTTGTAAAAAAGCAAACAAAAAACAAACCCTTACGACAACATTGGAAAAGATAATATAGCAGTAACACAGAGTCTTTCAGAAACAATTCATTAGAATATAACTTATAAATATTTAAATATTCTTATTTAAAAATAAAAATATTTAAATATTCTTATGTATGCTCTGGCACAAAAAATACTGTGAAGTCTGTATAACCAAAGCAAAAGGTGATGAAAGATCCTGTACAACCTCAGTTCCCCCTCCCTATCCCTCCCTCAAATACTGAAGTTACCAGGGTTGCACAGATGTTTTGAGATCATAACACAGGGTCAGAGGATAACTGGTAAGGTCAGCTGGAAAAAGGGGAATGTAAACACTCTTTCTGGACCTTCATGAATGGGACTCTCAAAATAAGAACTTCAGGCTGGAAGAAAAATGAGATAATCTGACTCCACTGCTCTCCTATACTGTATTTCTGGTTTGGGGTTGTCAGTGTCTTCTACACAACTCAAATTTGTTTTACCTGCTGATTTTGTGAGCGACACTGCAGACAAGGCAATGGTAAAGGGATGGGAAGTCTAACCTGACAAGAATAATTTTACATTAAGGAATAATAAATAAAAAGAAAATATATTCTGGAGGTTTTAAGAAAACCAACTAAAGATTTTCTTCTGTTCCATCATGAGAGAGCAGCACACTCTACTGGCTGTTTCCTCGCACTTTTCTAGACAGAGCCCTACACATTAAGGATCAGGATCTTTTACCATTCCACTGATACAGTCAGAGAAAGTATGGTGTAGCTGGAAAAAAAGAAAACCAAAGGATATGGACAGAAAGTCCAGCTTCTGCCACCAGTTCATGTTGCTTAAGGCAAATGACTTGACTTGCAGCACTGCAGTTTCCACGTTTATGGAGCAACGAGAATGAAACCAGCCACTGCAAAGCACACTGACCTTCACAGTCTGAAGGCACAGACTGAGAGTATTAGTACTGTTGTTCCAATATTCACAATGAAAATACAATGGTAGAGGTTTACGTTTCATCTTTCATAACAGCTCAGTCATTCAAGATTCTTCAGTGCTGTAGCACAGCACAGTCTCAGGAGAATGATGTCTGTATACTTATCAAGATGTTTGTGGTTAAACTCCCTCTGTTCTTTCGTTTTGTGTCTCTGTGCAAACACACTATTTTGCCTGGGAAGTCTATAGCTGATGAAACTGAAGACTGCTATTTTGCTGATTTTGCATGGAATACATTACAAGGAGATGTCATTCACTCTCAAGAAAAGTCCGTCTCAAAGGCATGTGCCCTACATACCAAGTTGTGTGTCAGACCACAAGGAACAGTTAAACTGGTGATCCAGTGCCGTGTGAGGTTTCTGCTGTTAGCACCCGGTACACGGAATCCAGATTCATGTAACTGATGGGTTTAACGTGTTATTCCTTTCAAAATATACCAATTCTCTACATTCCCAAAATGTTACAGTTAAAAAACCAACTTGCACACTTAAACATCCCTCAGTGTCATATACAGAGAACTAACTCTTTTTTTGTGTTGAAATAAACTAACCTATTAAAAAAAAAATCTCAGCTCCCAAAGCAAAAACACTGATTTCACGAACTACTACCAGTAGTCTTTAGTGTACTGCAGAAGTTTGAAACAAATATCTAATTCTAAAATAAATTAATTAATTTTAAATTAAATGCAACTGTTTGTGGTATATCACTGCTACTGATATCTTTGTTTCCTTAGGACAAATTAGACTAACTTCTTTGTAATTCAAAAGAAGATAGTTTCATTCCTGAACTATACCTTTCTATAGGTACAGACTACTTAGAACACTATTTAAAGAAACTTCCTAACTGGAGATACAGAATTAAGACAGAAGGAAAAAAAGTAACAAAAACCCAGACCCTACAAATAATTTTGTTCATACTTACATAGGAAAATTTTAATTAATAGCCTATTTCTTTCCTAAAAAATTCCCTTAATCATTTTGCCATTTTCTGATTGCAGATAAATAAATACAACTAAACTCTTATAGAGTCTACAAAAAAGACAACATGATTGCAAGAGACTTCCAGCCTTTTATTCTACAGAGAAAGAAACAATTCCCTGGGGGGGGGTCACTGAAAGTCAAACTGGCTCTTATGTGCTGCTGCAATTTTTAGTTTGTATGAAAACAAATCAATATCATGTCCACAAATCTCTTGACTCTTTCTAATAGCACTAAGCTGAACTCCCCTTTATCAAATTCTCAACAGAATTTCAACTTTATTTTTCTAGGTTTAAAAGAGACTACATTCAACCAATCACACCTATGAATAGAGTATCCAGCCCTTTTATCTGAAAAAGTTGACAATAGCTTGTTTCGTGAAACTACTTCACCGTGTACAAAAGAATATATGATCATGAACAGTATCACAGGAAAATAGGTAAGATGGTTTTCAGAGAAATGTTCTTTGGGGCAACTGGCACTTTTCACACACTTCTTTCTGTCTCACAGCTAAGGAGGGATGAAATTTAACCCTGTAAGAGAAGCTAAATCCTTCTGGTATTATAATTCAACCAGTCAGACTTCAATTCCTTCATCCTTAGGGCTTGATTCAAAACCTTTTGAAGTCAATAGAAAGACTTCCCCTGACTGCAGTAACTTTGGCTCAGGTCCTAAGCCATGCTTCTATACCTTTCACTCACCCTTATGCCTTCACACCCTCCCAAGCCTTGGAACCAGTGTGCATGTTTCATGGCTTAGAGCAGCCTCAGGGCTGCTCTACATTACTTTAGCTAATATTATCTCCCAAAGAACTAACTGGGGGGGGGGATACAGAATCAATCCATTATACCTTCTCCTCTGCTGTATCTCCATAATGGCCTCAGAAGAATGGTTGGCTTGAGACAGCTGAGATTTTTAGTGCACCAAAGGAATTCATATCCAGAAACTAATTCAGCTGGTTTTATTTTAATGGCAGAAAATAATGCCAGATTCTGGCTGGAAACAACTACAAATCATCTCAGAAAACAACTTTCTCCCAGCCCTGCATTCCTTCCCAGGAAAGGGGACCTACTCAGAGCTGGGCTCTGGGAGCTCTTCACTGCAGGGGAGTGCATGGCATAAGGCCCTCCACATCCCAATAGCACCAATTAACAGAACAGACACTTGCAATAGTAAGGGTGGGATGTACAAGGACTGTCCTTCTTTATGGCCATTACAATCAGTCTAAATTTATAAAGGTAGCATTCACAGTGCCCATTACATGTTTTTTAAGTGTCTCTAAATCTGGCTGAGTCCTAGCAGGATGCCATCCAGAACCCTGGGCTCCTCTTGGAGAGGTGCTGCCTTTCTCTTTTTGCTTCTATAATCTCCATCTCCATGGTATTCTAGCAGCCATGCATTGTTCAGCAGAGCACTGAGTAGTGTGAGTGACATTTGTGGGTCCTTTTTCCCTTCACATTCTCATCAGAGAGAATTATATTTCATTGTTATCAGGCCCAATGTAATGGTCAGATGGTATGGACTGCTGGCAGAGCCACTTGCCAGAAACAGCTCTCCCATTGTCAAGTACATGTGTCAAAGCCATTTGACCACATAAGCATTTCCTGAAATCCCATTTTATCTCACTGTTACTGAAATTAAGGTACATTCCATAGGCCTAAAGGAGCAACACAAAGGAGCTGACTACTGAACTCCATAAAAATGCAGTCAGTGCAATTACGATTGAGAGTCTAACAACAGCAGAACCAGGATAAAATAGAGGAAAAGGTTTGTCAAGAATTGGGATAACGTGATATGGATCAATTGTTTCCGGTTTGTACATCTAGGTAAAAATTAACTTCATTAATATAATGATGTCATTTTCAAATCCAGAAGAAGTGTGTCATTTTCTGGTAAAATAAGAAGTGCAGAACAGTTGAAATGCACATTTTACATGTAGAGAAATGCAGATATTACTGCAGAGAATATAATGTGCAAAAATATCACTCTCCACAGCAGAACCGAAAGTGTATTACACAGAAAATCAATCTACAAAGCTATACAACCACCAAAGCCATTGTCTTGTGGGTTTTTTTGCATTTTCCTGCTCGCTAATTTCCAACCTTTCTTTTAAGTGCAATAATAACATAAAATGGGTCCATTTTATTTATTTACCTCCTTTAAGATAATATGACAGTCTACCAACCTGTGTGCTCATACCTTTTCCATTTGAATTACTGAATTGCCTTAACCCCACAAAAACAACAAGCTATGTTCACTCTGTACTGTTTGTACTTTTTACTATTTCTTTACTAAATTTGTTCAAATCAAATTTTGTGTAATTACTGACAGAAATTCTGGAATACATGCAGTCACAAAATTCCTTTTCAGGATTTTAAAAAGCATGCCAATGTAGAGAAGAAATCTAATGATCACATCAGCTCATCATCAACAGGCACAAACATATCCGTCTAAAATAGACTCTGAAATACATGTTAATAAACATATAAAATGTGTGGAGTTATTTCTATCTTGTGACCTGCTGCTATGGGTGGGTTTGCTCCTACATTAATTCAGTCCATTTTAAGCAAGCTATCTGGGCTTTCCATGTGCTCAACAGGTTGAAACAGGCATCTCCTAAAGGCAGCTCATCCCACCTTAGATTCTTATGTTGCTACTCTCTAGAGATGTCCCTGACTACACAGGCAACTCCATCAACCAACAGAAAGAAGGAACTCCATAGCAAGCTGGGTAAGATGGATGCTGCATTCAGGGATCAGGCTGCAGTGGGGGTCTTAGAAGGGTCTGGCTCAGACAGCGATAAACACAGCATCCACTGAAGTCTTTGCTAGATGCTCCTGGTGAAATGTTAGTAGAGTCCCCCTAAATAACCACTGGGCTGGTGAATAGTCCCTGCTGGGCATTAGCATTCTTACTCTATCTTTACAGGTGGTGGTTTTTGTCTCTTACTACTTTTATCTACATGGATTTGATCCACTGGTGAATAAGAGAAAACCTAGAAATATTTGGAAAGCCAGCTTATAATAAGGACATGTTTCAGGTACTAGTGTATCTACAACATAAAGCTGCTAAGCTGTAGCTTGAAATTCCTATTGCACTGTACAAGAAAAGGAGAACAGTCTGTACAACTGAATAGCAGCAAATTCAAACTTGAAAGGAGGAAATACTTTTTTCAAACAAGGTGTAATTGGACCTTGGAGCTCATTATGACAGGATGTTACCGGGGTTATGGTATTATGAGAGTGTAGGCATGTACTGAAACAGTAGTAATATCCAGGCTTGTAATAGTTAATGCTTAAAGGAAGAGTATGGGAACAAAAATGAAACCTTATGCTTCAGGATTTAAAGCAATCTCAATTTACTAAGAGAGATCTTTTCTGAGTGTGATGAAAAGAGGGAGGAATTATCCACCTCTGCCTCCTCTGAGCTGCTGAAACATTTCTCTGAAATACCTCATTCTGATGTTGTTGAAAATAAAAGTACTATACTGGATGGATCTCAGATTTGATCCAGGCTGGCATTTATGTTACCAAATATCTCCTGTATATTGCGCTGTTGATTGTATACTACAATGGATTGTACTGTATGCAAGGTAGCTTTCTTCAAGGACAGAATATTCAGACAGATTAACTACTTGTTTATTTGTTTACTTTAGTGTCCTCCAAGATGTCTTTTCAAGCCACATCTATATTCATTTCACATGAAGTGCAATTAGACTTTGGAGCTCATAATCACACCGTCTCCCTGGGCTGTAAGTATGTAAGAAAAGATTTTGTATTTCTATCTGTCTCTGAGGACCACAGAGATCACAGTTCAGGCAGCTTAGGCAAGGATATTCCTCTGGGAAAAATGGTAGGATGTGAACAATTCCCACTGACACTGTCAGAGACAGTACATGCAAAATGATGGTACATGCAGCCCAAAGAAAGTGCTAAGGGCAACGAGGGAGGGTTGCACGTACCCACAGAGGTTTCAGTCACGTTAAAATAAGATGGGTTATTGTTAGTACGACGTGAGAAATTGTTCCCTCATCAATTAATAGAAGGCCTGGAATACAGAACATGCTGACTTATGTATTTTGCTGGGGAAGTAACTGGAAATATTTTCTAACTGAAAAGGAGACAAGTGGATTTAAAACATATCATGTGTTTAGATGACTAAGTTTCCTCTGTATGGAAGAAGAGGTATAAATATTGCATTTGAAATATGTCATGCTGATAAAAAAGCTACAGTTTCACCAATATAAAATATGAATGTAAACAACATGTCTGTCAGACATGGCTATAACATACTGCTTAGCACTGCTAACTTATAATATGCACCTATTATTGTTAGCTCTCTTAATGAAAGAAAGACACTGCATAAATTCTTGCGAACACATGTTTCACTTTTCCAGCTGCCTTGTGCTGTAGAACATCATGCTAACAAGAAGTGATGCTAACAAGAAGCTAAAACCAGTGTAGCAAATGGGGCATTTAAATATATATAAACATACAGACATTCATATATAAATAGAAACTAGCTATTTTGGGGAAATGAATGGATCCCTAGACAGACATATTTCAGTTTAATATTACCTATATTTTCCTACATGGTAACCATTACAGTCCTGCTTAATCAGAAAAAAAAAATTGTTATGCTCACTGCTAAAATGGAAAGTCAATATTCAACTATCATTTCTTTTAGGTTCAATATGAAATTTTGTCTGTCAAGCACAGGGAGGAAAAAATATATGACTTTTGACATTTTTCTTCAGTCACTTCAAATTGTGACTTGACACCTACACGTTAGCAAAAGGTGCGTGTGCTCGTGTTCAGACCAGTGCCATAAAGACTGACAGTATGCAAAGGCTAAAAAGATCAGAAACCCTAAATCTGTGTCTTAATAATTAATAAAAGACTGTATCTTAACACCATCTTCAAACGTATTGTACTTGCATTGTCTCAAAGAGGCTATTTTTTGTTCTTTCTGTGCTAAAATCCACGTTTTCTGTTGTGATTTTCCATCTCGACTCAACTACAAAGTATCAACATCATTATTTACTGAGAACTGCAGCCCAATATTGCCGCAGGGTGGCATACCTCTATCTAACCAGCACATCATAAAAATGGTATTCTGTCTGCACCATGCACTAAATACTGACTGCATGGTCATATGCAAGTATTAAGCTATTGTCTTTCTTCTGAAACAGAAACAAATAACTGAAAAGAAACCAAAGGGACCTACACAAAACAGGTTGAGATGCTCAATACCTGATGATGATTACTAAGAAGTCTGTAGGCTTGAGTATCTGATTAAAGAGAGAGGGAAAGATGACCCTTTGAACTTATAACCTACTGGGGGTGGTTTCTACTGCAGTAACACCCCATTTAAACCCTATGGCTGCAGTACATCTGCGGTTCACTGGCTATAATTACAGCTTTAATACTGTAACTGTAGCAAACAAGTCCCATGGTGTATTAGACTAAACACACGAGGCATTTTGTCCTCTTGACTGCAGCCCGCTTAATGGCATTTCAGGCTCCAGCACATAAGTCTGCTCTTGGCCACGCACTCCCAAGCAGTTAAAGTTGGCCTGAACTAGTTCCAGAGGAACACCAATCCAGCCCAACTGGGCATTGGACAATTACTTGAGAATATCATTTAGGGTTGAAACTGATATTTATCTAGTGATTGAAATCAGCTGGGAACTCAGATACTGTTGTGTCAGCATTATGTCTTTCCTGGAGCCTTCGGCACTGTTGGTTTGGCTTCTTCCTACACTGGGCATTTACAGCTGGGCTGACGTGGCAGCTGAAGAAGCAGCACACTGAGTGTATTTGTTTGTGTTTTTTATTATACTTCTCTCTTTATCCTGGCCTCTCTCCTGAAAAAAAACCAAACACAACCCACATCAGGAGAACTGAACTCACTTTGACTATCCTTTCCCTTCCTTTTCAGAAGTCTGTGCATGTCCCCCCCCTTGCCGTGCACTGCAGGCAGGAGTCCAGCCCAAAGCCAGGGACTCACTTTGAGCCTCTTATGTTGGACATGCTGCAATGTGCAGCCTCATCTCTATAGCTTCCAAGGAGAAACTGGTGTCTACTTAGGGCAAGTGACCTGGGGAAACTTTAAATGTGATGTTTCCCTCCACCTTGATCAGCTGTCCTGGCTTTTCCTCTGCTGTTAAGGACCGGCCAGCAGAGCTCCTGCTGCCATGTCTCAGGACACGCATATGTAGATCTCTGTAATCCTCCCTTTACTGAGTTTTATCCAGCCAGCCCTGTCGAGAGGACCAACTTTGAATAGCTTGAGTCTTCCTTAAATTCTGCACTAAAATGAGTCATTAGCACTCATACCCTTCTTCTGACCTTCAGAGTAAGAGCCAATTTTATTTTTCAAGCAGGATTTCACTTTTGTTTTCCTTCATTAAATTACCATTTTTCCAGTTTTCTGACTATATCACTTGGTCAGTGAAACTTCATGATCCTGCCAGTGTTCCTGCCTACCACAGTTGGGACATTTCTCTTACAGACTTGTTATCTTTTTTTTTTTATCTTCTTTCAAACCTATAATTCAGTATTTTCTCCTACATATCATATTTATCTAAATGCAGAGTGACCCTGAATACAAAGAAAACTTAACATTTTGCCTGTGAGGTGGAAATAGGCACCACTCTTTAAAGCAAGACCCTTCTTTTGCTTCTCCACCATCCATCCTTGAACCTCTGTAACCCACTCTCTTTCCCAGCTCCTCCCCTTTTAACTGTCCTCTCCCATCACCATAAAACACCTGTGTCCCCATTCCCATTTCTTCAGCTGGAAAGCCCAGGGACACTGTTCTAGTCCTACAGGCACTGCAGAGGCTTGAAGGGGGCATGCCCCCTGTACCTATGTGTTAGGTACAAAGCCCAAGTTCCTGACCACAAAGAAAACATGGTGAATGTAAGGCAAGTATTAGGGCAACTATTTGGGGAAAAAAAAGGGGGTTGTTTGTTCGTTTGTTTGTTTTGTTGCTTCTTTGCTTTTATGTAGGAGAAATGGTAGATTTAATAAACATGCAGCAGTAACTTACACCACAACCAGGGTCTGGTGGAAGCTGTTTCCACCACCTGCAGGTAGAGCGCAGATCAAAGACGTCCACTTACAGCCTCATACCACAGCTACCAGACAAATCACTTCCTTGAAATGTTGGAAGAGTACTTGGCATTCAGTTTGGTCAAGGGAAAGAGTCTGCACATGAATATTGAGATTCCCACTATATCCTCAAAATAATGTAGGTTAGAACTTTAAAAATAATATATTGCCTCTAATAATAATAGTAATAGTTCACAAGATTGTAAGTACCTTTCAACCTAGGTTATCAAAACACTTTACAAAGGCAGTTAAGTAAGTATCATTATATCTATTCTACTCTGAGGTGACAATGACTTTGTGTCAGCTATAACTGAAGAACAATCCAATACTTACCCATTATTCAGCTTCCCAAAATAACCTGCAATTCTCTAAGTAGCTCTAACAGGAAAATGAAGTTACAAATGGGGCAACTGAATGATTCATGCAACAGTGAATTTAACAGCTTATTCTCCTAATGGACAGAGTTACCACCTCATTGCACTCATGCTGCAAATAATGACAGCCTGTATCTACCCAGAATCTTTCACCCTGGATGTTCGCAAAGCCCTGCACAAACTCTGCAGTAACATCTGAGAACTGCCACATGGCAGCACAACACAGCCACCTCTGGGAAGGAATGCAAGCAGCATACTGAAGCAGAAAATTAAAGAAAAAACCCACACAAACATTAGCTTTTTCTAAAGGAAATATGAAAAGGAACATAAATTCTCAGTGTAGAAATACACTGGAGAGCTCTTTTTGGTAGGTAACATGAAAGTTACGGTGAGACAATCAGTTGAAGAACTCTGGGGTTTCCTAAATAAACACAAAAGCCAGGGCCCCAGCAGGTGGCCAAGTTTGATATTCAAATCTAACATTTTACATGTGCAGTTTTCATTAGGACAAGGTTACAACATGATGGACAATCTGTATATATTTGCAGATGTGGCATGCAGGGAAGTCAAACCTGGGCAAGGAGCGTAATTCACAGCAATCTCTCTGCCCGAGAATAGCTGAAGGCAATGTCCAATCAAAGTACTGTCAGTGCAGCGTTCGGCGAATAAATGAGTTGCTTTGACAGGAAATTCCAACAGCAATTTTAATTCTGATCAGGCTTCAGGAAGTGGAAAGAATAAAAACACATCAATTATAGTGACAGGAAGTTTTAAATCACATGGCAAGCAGCTGCTGCCAAAGGACATGTCTGCCAGCTTTGTTAAGAAGTATGGTATTTTGGTGCGACCAAAATTTTACACCAAAGTTTTACAGGCTGACATCAGTCTCTAATTGCATGTTATCCCACTACAAGGGTAAGGAAAATGACACAGTGCAGACAGCACACCATCATTACAACAAATCAGAGAGACCACTTTTTTTTTTTTTTAGAATCCTGACCCAAAATGAGCATATTTATAACAAGTCCAGAACACACCACCAGTAATGATACAGAGCACATGCACATCTACCTCAATAAAGGAAGAGATCCCAGCAGCAAGGCAAAGAGATCATCCTTTCCTGAGTCAGCCTCAAGCTGCAGCACAATCAGCACTTTAAACATTTTACATGCACTGCCTTTTTTCATTAATCCATGTTGTAAACAGTGACCACTGCAATCAGTGGTGCACTGAGAGCAAGCCTGAAGTTTGCTACCAAGCCTGACTTCTGTTGATGTTCTTACTGTATGTTGCAGGCTCAGAGTCTACCAAACAGCTTCCTTCAGTTATATGGGTGATTTCCATGTTCCCTGTGCAGTACCATGTAACACAAAGGAATTCTAGGCTAGATTTCTCATCACAGCATCACAGTCACAGAACACTGAGAGTTGGAAGGGACCTCTGGAGATCATCCAGTCCAACTCCCCTGCCAAGGAGAGGACACCTAGAGCAGGTTACACAGGAATGCAGCCAGGCAGAACCTAACTAAACTGGCCTGGGAATGGGATGGTGGGCCTTGGGTGGGTAGCGGGCAGAGATCTCAGGCTACATTGCTAAATTGCCTCTATGGGATCATGTTTCAAATGGCTATCACTTCAGGGAAAGTCATTCAAATGGATGCAAATTGTTCTGGCCTCACTTTCAAGTACACTGAAGCTGTCTTATACAGCACAGGGATGGAGAAGGGCTTTAAAGCTAAAGTAAATGTGATTTATGGTCTAGCACAACACTGTCAAGCAGCCCACCTATACAAGGGACTTAGAACGCTGAAATAGTATCTTGATCTCAATTTTATCAACAGATATTTTGTGACTGGCTTCAGCAAGTATTTCTCTGCTAGAGTCCAAGAAGGGAATTGTTAGTGCTGCCTACATGACACACATCTACAGGACGTTAGTAGGACGTGGTAAGTGCCATGCAAGGCAAAGTGACCACAGAAGTGTGTTGAACAGGTAACACTGATTGGCTCACATGGATAACTGATTTATATCCTTCACAAGTGAATTATATCCTCTGCTGTACAGCTTCCTGGCTCAAATACCTCCTGCTGTCCCTTCACTGAAATCACCAAGAGGGTCAAAGGGTTCAGAGCTGAAGACTGTTTTTCAGGGTGTGCAAGCATAGGACAGAAAAGTTTGCCCTCAGAAAAGGAAATGTTCATGAGTTTTGCTAATCACATGGACACAGCACAGTACTTTCTGAAGTACTTTCTAAACTGCAGAAAGAAATAATCAAAAGTGACAGAAATATTTATGCAAATTTAGCAAAGGTCACCAAAAAGTGTGTCATTTTGACAATACTGGCAAGCTTTGAATAAAGTTTTGCTGTTCAAAGAGAGTACTTTTCAGTATGAAGACTACTGGAGGAAAGATTTAAACTAACTCTGCATAAAATGTTTCATTATGTCTTTGGAAACAGTGTGAATATTGGATTCCAAAACAAAGAAAAAAAACCTGTCAAGATAAGACATGATATATCTTTTTATTTCATTTTAACTTCTACTTAAATAGTAAATGAAGCTAAAACATAAAAGTGCTCATAGCTTCCTGCATAATTATCCACATTCAGATTTCTCCTCAGGAGAGATTCTGTGGGCTTTGATCCAGGGATTTTGAAGCATTTAAAGGAGATACAGGAGCCAAATCTCATATTTCTTCTGAAGAAAATATGGTATAACTTGCTTATGGTTTTAAAGATGTTCCACACACGGACAATCTGGCCTGAAGCCAGGGACAAGGAAAAATACAGGCAGACATTAAGTGTCCATTGTTTTTGTATGTCTGTTTCTATTATTTTTTTAGCTTTATCAGATTTTCTTTATATTCTGACAGAATCAGTGTTTCCAATCCAAGAACACTTAAAGGATATCTAGAGTGTATCTTACTAATTGTCCACATTTTTCATCAAAACGACACTATTTCACCCTAAAATGACATCAGTCTATGTACACACAGATTAATGGTGAACATGGTGGTGCTACAGGGTTGGCAGTTAGACTTGATGATCCTAGAGATCTTTTCCAACCTTAAAAATTCCATGATTCTATGATTTGTATATACACACAGGTATGTACAATACCTCCTAATGACCACTCTGGCTCTAAATCACTTTATTGTGCTTCAATAACTACCTAAAACAGGCAGAAGAGTAAGTGGCACAGATTTGCTGTTTCTGTTCTCCACTATCGTCCTGCCAACAGTTATGAATGTATGTGCACAGATTGGCTTCCAAAATCCAGCAATGGCCTTAATCATCCAGAAGCTTCCCACCTGGGTCACCTAGAAGTGTACCTTGAAGGACAAGTGTCCTATGGCACATCCCCAGGCATGTGCTTGGCTACCTTGACTTCCTATCAAAAGGTACTTAGCAGCACCATTTTCCACAACGCCCTTGTTCTGCGTAAGGGCTGGGGCAGGCAGTGTTGCACTGCAGCTGACCTGAGAAAGGCCTCCTTTCTCACACTAAGCTCATCTTCAAGCCTCTGTTTCTGTGGCTGTTTCATGTGTCAATAAAACCTGCTACAAATCAGACCTTTGTGAATCTTCCTCCTTTGTTAATTAGCCACTTTGTGCAACATATCTACAAACCGTGGAAACAAATCCTTGGTTTCAGTCATTTGAATTCTTTCTTGCTTGATTTATTCTCTGTTTTTTAACAGCAAGACTACAACCAGCACCTGGACTCCCACACTTTCTTAGGACCCTGCCTTTCTGCTTCAAAGAACCCACTGGTTCACTGTCAGGCTGTCAGTGGTCACAGGCTGATGAAACACTAACAGTGTGTCATGGGCACACTGAAACTCAGCCCTTGTCATCCCAAGCTTTAGTCCTTCTCAGGTTTCTTCTACTTTGTTCTCAAAACTGCTTATCGAAAGTAACTCCAGGAACAAAGGGTACTAGTTAAACATAATGTTGTTTTAGAGCTGGAGACCACAGGGATACAGACCGATGCCTAAAGGCTTGACCACTTGACAACATTAACCAAAGGCAAAGAGCAGCACTGATTTACCAGGAGGTGAGTTACAGAGCCTTTGATGTCGATACTGCCTACTGAAGTGCATACCCCCCTGATGTATGATGAAATTATTACATTGTTACAGCTGTGTAATCTTCCCTTCATGTGGCTATGCCTGCCTCCAGAGAAACTTCCACACCACAATGCACAGGGTGGAGTTCTGAGACTGCCACCGTCACGCTCACACTAAATGTAAGTTGCTCTGGTTCACACTGCACAGAATCTAGTCCACCAGCTGACAACAGACCCCCAAGGACAGGACACGACACTCAGCTGCTGGTACATTTAGTCCAACAGCTCCCTATGTTAACTGACAGAAGCTCTACCTTCCCTGAAGGGTACATTGCAGCTGATCAGAACAAGTTTATTTGATTTGCTCTAATGAGCAAAGCTTCATCAGAGACTGCAGTCAGAGCATCTGGAATCAGAAGCAATGCAACAACATGACTCATTAGTCTGTGGTCAGATTTTTTCCCATGTAGGACAGTCAGCTCCTCATATCCTTTCCTTCTGTTACCTCCAGGAGCATCTTGTTAATTTCTGAGGAAAATAAAAGTATGTCTTGTGGTTTTCAAGACTTCCTCCACTTTCTTCCAATTATTTCTTCATTTAATTCCTTTTTATTTCTTCATTCATTACAATCTAGTATTTATCCACCTTCTTGTTCTGTTCATCATACTTTCTTTTTCATGCCTATCACCAGGAGGTATTCTTCAGCTTTTGATGCCCCTTCATCTGTTCAGCTCTTTGTCATTCCACCAAGTGCCAAATGTCATATTTTCAGCATTTTCTCCAAAGACTTTTTCTGATTTAGCTTGTGACTGGTCCTCTCCAGTATAATTTTGTTTCTTCATCAGTTGGGGAAAAACAGATATGGTGATTTATTGTTGTTATTACTATTGGCTAAAACTTAGAAAACTGTTAAAGGTGGATTCAACACTGAAATCTGCCTCCCAAGAGAACAGTCTTATCTCCAGGTAACCACCGATTATTTGTTTTCCAGCTGATACACTGATACTCCTGGAAAGCCTCTTCTTTTAGTCACCTTCCAATGAGATTGTATAAAAGGCTCTCCCCACCTCAGTGAGTTGATCAATGATATAAAAGGGTGATGCTGGTACATGGTGATTTTGTAACCAGTTTCCTATCCAATTCCTCACAACTATTAGAACAAGACACATTATTTATGAAGATGCATTTCAACATTCATCTCAGTTTTCCAGTCTCTGCAAAACCACTGGAAGTCTGTAGCCTCCACTGCAGACACTTCTCCAGGGATCATGCTACTCCCTGTAGAGATGTGAGTTGTTCCTAAGTCCTATTCCTCTGGTCCAAGACATCTTGCTTCATTCATTCCTTCCCTGAGGAACTTGTTCAAGATTCTTGCACAACTGAGATCTCACCATCCAAAGAACCACAAAAATACAGCTCTGTATTTCAGTTTGGCCACACCCAGACTCAAGATTTTGAAAAGAAAGTGCTTAATGAAGAGCCTACCTCTTATAGCAAGAGCTTACTTCTCAACTGAAGAAATACTAATTGGCAGCTTGCAGGAAAAAAAAACACAGGTCACTGCTCTTTTTAGAGACCCTGAGTGAAAACCCTAACACACAAAGGATTCGGAAGACTACAATTCCACTAACTCTAACCAGCCATGGGAATGACCCAGCTTGTTGCAGTGTCTCAGCATGTCTCATAAAATGCACTGAAACATTTGCTAACGAGGCTATCTGCATGTTATTGTTCTTTTTTATTACAGCAGCACTAGGAGTGCCCATCAATATCAGGACCTTGTGCCTGGTACAGATGTCAGTGTGTTAACCAAAGGAGAACACATCATTCAACTTTCTACCCCCAATAGAAGTAGTCAAATAACAAGACCCTTTCATGTCAGTGTGCCATTTGTACAGACAAATGTTCAGCAGCACGGGTCATAAAAACTAGCCCACAAGGACTGTTTCAAGGGGAAAAAAAGATTCTTAAATTTATTTTAAGATTCATATCTATGCATCCATGCCTGTGCATTTAACCATATACATAATTCACTTAACTGTAAGAGACCTGCTTTTAAATACTTCACCACTGTGTCATGCCATGGAAACTACCTCAGGGCTACTAGGAAGGGGGTTCAAACATCCCTCTTATAAAACACATCATTATGCATTAGAGGAAACTTCATTCAGCAGAGAAGAATGGCACACCAGCTGGAGGTGAACACCATAAACCACATAAAGTTTTAATTAAATTCATTAAAAATTCTTTGTCTCTCACTGTGTTTGGAGGCAGATAGAACCCTTTAACAATGGCCAGCACACAATCAGGTTTGTCAAAACTAATAATAATACAAAAGCATTTGCTTACCCTGGGACATTTTGAAAAAGTTTGAGTAACTGTATTATTTTTAATACGGGACATTTATAAATTAGTGCAAGATGTGGCTGGTCTTGGAGCAGAGTTGCTGTTTCTATTGTTCACTGGATTGATAAAAGGTGTTAATAATAAAATGCACATTTTTAGCAGTAGCCAAAGTGAACAAACCTGAAATACATGAAAGAAGCATATTTTCCCCTTAAAATGTATATATATGTATATTTATACGTATATATATATGCAATATATACATTTAGTACTGCCTGTTGCAATAAAACAAGGGGCAATGGCTTAAACAAAAAGATATATGGATAAGTTTTTTCACAATGAGAGTGGTAAAACACTGGAGCAGGTTGCCCAGAGAGGTGGCAGATGCCCCATCCCTGGAACCATTCAAGGTCAGGCTGCACAGTACTCTAAGCACCCTGATCTAGCTGAAGATATCCCATTGCAAGGGGGTTGGATTAAATGACTTTTAAAAGTCCCTTCCAACCCAAACTCTTCTATGACATATAAACGCATTTTCATGATCAATATTTCTTTACAGCATGTTTTCTATATTCTGTACTGATAAGTTTGAAAAACAAACACACTTCCTGCCCTTCAGAACTTGCAGTGCATCAGCAAAACAGGATACAACAAATTAATGTTACAGCACCAGATCCCCTCCTCCAAACACATACATGCCTGATATCAGACAATCAAATATGTCAGGGGACTAATGACGAGCACAGAACATGCATAAATATTTGCAGGATTAAGCCTGCTAACCAGGGTAGAAGAGGATAGCTATTTGGTTGCCTGGCTCTTATGTAAATGACTTTGTTTTTCAAAGCTGGAAAGCCTTGCAAAATACTTTTGTATTTAATCAAATACAAATAAAATGATTCTACAATGTACTGAAGGGCTTCACAGGATGAGTCAGTGACAATGTCAGCTATTTAGGCTCATGGCAAGCACTTAATTTGGTCCCAGTCCAGGTCCCATTTTAGTCAGTGGGAGTCCTTTCCCTGATTGCAACATGAGCCTTTGTTACTAAATTATCTCAAGCTGATGAACTGTGAAACAGAAAAGGTACTTTTACTAACCTTTTCTAATCTAGATTCATTAAGGATAATAGTAAACTAGTATTAACTAATTCAGTAATTAGATCTGAAAACATCCTTGCTGCATAGCTAATACATATGGGTTGGGTATTCATTTTTTATACTTCATCAAGACACTCTAACGCACGAAATATCACAGGTCAAATGAACAGTCCCACAACCTATGTGATATGGTTGAAAGTGATGAAAAAACAGATGAAAGCATATATTCCCCATCCTACACCTCAGTAAACAAAGTTGTGGTTTTGTCCATTTCACAGTCATGGTGCTATAATTTCTAGATCTAGAAATGTATCCACTTGATGCTCAGTGCTCTTTGGGGCAAGGATTTTGATGGGCTTTACTGTAAGGCTTGTGCCTTGAGCAAAATCTGTCAGAAACATGCATTCGATGAACTACACAATACAAAAACTAGACTGATGTATCAAAATAAACATAGGCACATAAAGTGTAGTATTGAGTCTACAATAAAGTCCTCTGAATAGTATGAAAATATTATTTAATTGAAGATATAAAAGAGCAAAGTAATTTTTCTATTTTTTCCTCTATCCTATTCTCTTTATCAGCTGGGAAAGTGCTGTCCTCAATTACATATGTTTCAGAGGAAAATAAGATGCCTGCTTTTTCACTTTTCATTCACACAGGCACAAGAAACAACTTCAAAGGGGAACAGCTAAGAGATGAAGAAGCTGAAGAAAAGAAATAGCAATAACAGTAGTCCCAAAACTGCTTCAGGAGATGACAGTAAAACAATTCATAACACACTTGCCCATATTCCCATCACAAAATGGTGGGAATCGTCTAAACTCAGTCATCTAAAAATGAAGGTTATAATTTGAATGTATTGGCTAAGTCCTGTAAGCAATGGAGAAAGGCACAAATAGAAGGTCATTTTTCCAGTGTTATGATAAATACAATAGAGAGGGTAAACTGCCTTCTGGGAGGTTCTGTCTCACTCTTTGGAGTACAGAAAGTTTACACAAATAGGCTGAGATTCACACCATTGCTCTGAGCCCAAAGGTATCATTTGGCAGGCGGTGAGATCGTGTAGTGGTCAGCTTTATGTATGTATCCATGAGTATCTGTAAATATACAGACATAATATAGATAGGTAATACATTATGTAAACATTGTATCTATAGCTGTACCTATAAGTAAATACTTAAATAATTATACAAATACATCTGCAGCTTTTTAACGCAGTTCCATCCATAGACTAGAGAGACAAAAAGAGAAAAGAGACCAGATTCATCTCCTGTTCACTCTCTGCCTCCATCCTGTTACAACCTAGGAATGGCAGGACAGATGTTCCCCAAACACACAGTGCCATGGTGCCCTTGTGCCTGCACACTCCACCCTAACTCTGTTCAAGGCATTCTTGAAAATGGAAGATCACTGTTCACTAGACACCTTTTCATGACTGCACAAATGAGAGCCAGATGTAAATTTGTTGTATCTTTGCTTAAATAGCAACTCTTACATCCCTAAAATGTATGTAAACTCGCCTAACTCTTAGGAACCCTGCCTATTTGGAAATCCTGCATCCAAGCTTTCTGCAATACCCGATCTGGCAAAGAGGAAAAGGCAGATTGTAAGAGATGCTAATTCCTAATCAGTACAAACTGTGAGCATGTTACAACACTCGCAGTTCACATCTGGACCAAATTAACTAGTTCCACTGGTCTGGAAACTTGGGCACAGACTGAAGGACAGTCTGGGCTAGGGTCCATATCCCCCTCACTAGACTGTGTTGGGTTCAGCTCTTTTGGCCTCAATTATCCCCCCATGGGAATCCCAGCATGTCTCATGTCACAGGTAAGAAGTCTGTGAAACACATGCAGGAGGAGTTTGTGCTGTCTCATTGTGTAAGACTATGGGATGATAGGATACCTACCACAGGACGCTGTGAGCCTGACAAGAAGCAATATGGGTACAGCTGACTGCTCCAAGAGATTGTGGGGTTTTATCACGGGAGCTGAGATGACCCAACCCATGCCATTTGGCAAAGGCATCGCGGACCATTCTGTGGGATCACCACCAGAAAGACACAGCCTGCGTAGCTGACCTGACCAGAACCAAGCTCCTGCCTCTGGTCCAGGCAAGCATCTACCACTTCTCAGAATCCTCAGCAATGGATCTCTTCCAGGGTAAGGTATCTATCACCAGATTTTCTATCACCAGAAAACACAAGAGGGACTCAAATTAGCCAAAAACTTCAAAACATTGCATCAGATCCATAGATGCCAAGGTGAAAACAGGATAACTGCTTTAGCTACCCAGAAACAAATTAGTCCTATGTGATGACGATAATGAGCATTCAGCTAGACTACCAAACATTATGCTTCTGGTTCCTGGTCCAACAAGTAGCTCATCCCAGATCACCCACGGCTTTACTGGCTAAAGCATCTGCCTATGAGGCAAAGCGAAGACTTCATCCCAGACACATCATACAAGAAACGTGAATTTTGGCTAATTAGCTACCAATTTTTATAAATATGTGTGTAAGCAACAAGATTTTTAGTGGTAGTGGGGGAGGGTCTGTAGGGGTGGCTTCAGTGAAAAGAGATCAGGAGCTGCCCTGTGCCAGACACACAGTTCCATACCACATCCACCACAGGACACAGCTGAGTCATCTGCCATGCTGCTGGTACTGCTGGGAAAACATGTTCAAGAAAGAGCAAAACACCACATGGTAATGAGAGAAATGAGGAAAAGTAAGTGTGAAAAGCAGCCCTGTGAGCATCAAGGTGGGAGAAGAAGGGGGAAAGGAGGTGCTCCACTGGCCAGAGCAGATATTCTCCTGCAGCCCATGGAAGGACCATACCAGACCAGATACCCACAGTGTAGCCCACAGAAGAACCCACACTGGGGCATGTGGATATTTTATGAAGAAACACTGGTTTATGGAGAGCCCATGCTGGAACAGGTTTGTCCTGAAGAACTGCAGCCCATGGGGAAAACCCACATTGAAGCAGGAAGAGCTGCTATGAACTGATCACAAGCCCCCAGTCCCATCCTTCTGAGTCACTTGCAGTGGAGGGGAGATAGAGGAGCTGGGAATGAAAGACTGAAGCTGAGCCTGGAAAAAAGGAGATGTAAAAGGTAATTAAATTTTGTCTTTGTTTCTCACCATCCAAATGTATTTTAATTGGCAATAAACTAAATTCATTTCCCCCAGCTGAGTTTGTTTAGCCCATGATGGCAACTGACAAGTGACCCCTGTCAACCCATGAGCTCTTCCATCTTACTTTCTCCCTCATCCTGTTCAGTAAGGCGGAGTAAGAGAGTGGCTGGCTGGGCAACCAAAGTCAACCCACCATAAAGTACACATCCCCCACCATCCTTTTGTTAAGGTAACAGGTCAAAGCAATTTTGAGACTCCACTCTGGATTGTTGGTTTAAGCTGTGTTTTCAACCTGCACATTATCTGTGATGCAATACCAGCACACAGAATTCTTCGTGCAGTCACAAGCAAGATCTTCAGTGCTTTCTGTGTTTCATAGCAGATGAGTGGCTGTTTTGAGCGTGTTGTTGCTGAGTAACTGGAGCCTAGGAGAGGAAGAGTGAACATCTGAGTGGAGAAGACAAGAAAGAAAATATGAAACAACCATGATTAAGGGCTAAAATTTCAAAAATTCTCCAGTTGTGCAGTTGGGGCAAGACCTTCAAAGAAGTTCAGCTCCAAACCAAGCAGTGATTTCTGTGAGTCCTCAAAACCCAGCAGCTGCTACTGAGATCAGTGAGGCTATTCATAAATGCAGGGATCTGCTTATGCCAATCACAGAGGAGCTGAACCCATACTGAGCTCAGATGTAGCAAACTTTACAAGACAATTGGGGTGAGGAAAAAAAATGAGTATCCACAGCAACAACATGCAATTATAGACTTAAAATAAGTGTGAAGCTTCGTGGCTCAAGCTCAACACATTTTAGAAAAATAATGATTATGTTTTCACTTCCTGTGTGCCTTAAGTAGGGTATTAGCTTGCAGGAAGAGAGGGTGCTGGTTTGGAGGTTTAGGGCTAGGACATACATCTGAAGTAATTGTGGCTCAGAGTGAATACATGCTAAGTTTATTTTAAATAAGATAGATGGGCAAGTGAAAGCCAGGGTCTGCTTGAAAAGTGACATTATTTGTGGAGACAGTCTATTGTATTGCAGCAAAGGAGAATTCCATCTTCTATTAATAGTGGCCAGTGGGAATTCATGCTGAGACTTTTACTTTACTGACATGCCCATTTCATTAAAAGTTTCTTCATCCAGATCCTTTCTTCAGTTTTCAGAGTAACTCTTAGTGTATGTGAGTGCGCAAAAGGATTCTCTGGAAAGGATCCAGCTACTACTGGTTTTGAGCAGTACTACTCAAGTACTACATACAGATGAGATCTACAGTTTGCCATTATACTAAATATAGCACGGCTTTACATGACCTTGGAGCAGCTCTTGGGAGGGAGAAGGGGGGCCTGGGGTGCCACTGGAGGGCTCTGCCCAGGTGCTGGGGCCAGAATGTGAGGACACACTTGGTGAACAAAGACCCAGCTTGGGGTGCATCCCCATTCATCTTGAGGGCGGGCAGTAATGTGGGGTGTGCCAAAGTCTTCACTCGACCCAGCCCAGCCACTTGGCTCCCTCTCCAGTTAGTCTGAGGGCAAGCAGCTGACAACTGCTCTATCCAAGGCAGGTGGCCTCTCCTATGGAAATGAGCCAATTAAAGGAGACTAGAGAGGGGCACAATGGGCCAGCTTCTCAGGCTGAGGCTCAGCTATAGAAATGAAGATAGAGAGGTGCTGAACAGGAGAATTTTCAGCTGCGTAATTTCTGACCCAGTACATTAGCACTGTGGATTAAAACAGAGGAGGGGATTTTGGCATGTGAATCTTTTTCATTTCTTAAAGAGTCCAAGTGCCAAGGATCAAACTAAGAAGTGTGAAGTAACCAAGCAGTTTTCTGTACGTCTTTTTAACACCACTAATGAAGGCCTTTCCACATTATGGCCTGTGTCTATTTCAGCCCTGATTTTGTATCTACTTACAGGATTAGAAAGATTAAGTGCTAATTAGAGCACTGAGGATTAATAACTGCTACTTCTGCAGTGCACATTTTTCTTAATCTTGTCTTTAATTCTAGTGGAGATTGGTCCATGTTACAAGGCCAGAATTTGCCAAAGGTTAATAATAGAAGGTGCTGGGTATTAGTTTTCTTATATATACTGAATAGGCATCAGCCATTAGTCTAAAGAAGGAATTACAGGAATGGCAGGAAAAAGCATGCTTTGTTTCTGAAGAAAACAAAAAGCCATGTCTTTACTGTTCTGTTGGAAGCACTGTTAACCCGAATTTCACCCTTTTTACATTTTCAGGTCTGAATCTTCTCATTTGAGCATTGTAATATGTATACACATTGCTAATTCAAAGCATATTCAAACACTACTGAAATTATACATAAAGTGATAACTAGGAACATGTGAAAACAGCAAATAGAGAAAAATTGGCCACTGTCATTCCACTGACTGTTGACTGGGGAAATCACGGTGCTGTTCATTAGTGAGACACTTTCCTGGTTCTCACATTAAAGCCAAGTTGCAACAAACTAATAGTCATATATTTGCAAATAAATTTAGAACTATTTTGTTGCTTGAGGGGAACATTTAACAAATCAGCTCAATACAGCAGTTGTTCATGTGTAAAACATGGCCAGGATCTTTTCCAGAGAAGAAAGACTTAGAGGAAGGTTTTCATTTCCAGTCAACAAAGAATTCAATTTGCATACAGGTGTTACAGGGCTTCTCTCTGAATTCATGGATGACTGCTAATTTCAAATGTCAGGACACAGAGATGGGTCAAAGCCATTGTGAGATGACTTGCAGCTAGTTAAAGGAGTCTGAGGTCAGGGCTCTTAACATCAGCTCTCTTGTTTTCCATCAAGCAACACCAGATGTACCAGGATCTCATTCAATTACATTATTTCCCACTGCAGCTAAAGGAGAAGGTTGGTTTCTGCACAAGGAGACTGACTACAATGCTTTTTGGGTTATTCTAGGAGAGAACAGCTTCCCATCTCTGGGTGAAGGATGAGATCCACTTGCTTAAAAGCACAGAGCAACGATCACCCATTAGGATTGAGAAGGCACAAGGAAGGGTGGTATACCATGGTCCTTCCCCATGTCTGCAAAGGCTCTGAAGCAGTGCTTCAGAACAAAACTGCACAGCAGTCCCCTCCAAGGCAGCACAGGCCAAAAGCTGGTTCCTTGTTTCATCAAGAAGGCAGTTAAGCTTTGGTTTGTTCCTCATCTTTTGTTGCCCGAATGGTTTAGAGGAGGCATAGCTCAGCTGTGACAAGTCGGTTGTTTTCTCTCCACCCTCATAAAGAATTACTAGATACACTTTCTTGGCTTGCATTTAACACAGAGGTACCTTGTGCAAAAGAACCCAGAGTCTGCAGAAGGTCAGGGACACTTTGGAGCAGGAAACTCCTATGTGCATGTGCCTGGTTTTCAGGAGACCTGCCCAAGATTTTGTTAAGATTGTGGAGGAGCTGCGAAGAGTCAAGTTACTTGATCCCTGTGTAAGGAAATGATCAGGGAAAAAGTCTAAGATCTCTAAAGAGTTTTCCTTCTTCAGACCTCCAACTGTGTGTGACCAGTGGCAATCTTCTCTCTGTTAAACCAGGTCTTAGTAGGTAATTCCCTGAGAATTACTGATGCTTAATAAATTGTCAGATCCACTTGTTCAAAAGAGTTTAGCATTCAAAGGGCTCTCTGCATAAGACTATCTGAAAACCATCTTGAGTATAAGAAAAGCCCTTCTCAAGAAGTCTTTAGAGAAAACCTGGAAGGAGAAACAGGAAATGGGAACAAATACCGAAGCAATGACTGCTGATTAATGTACTGTTAGGCCACCTTTTAGAAATGGACTGGGACTGTCTTGCAGAAATCCTGTTTGGACCCAAGCCTGTTACATATTTTAGGAGCACAGATATTTGATGTCCCCTTCTGCACTCAAGCACCAAAGTATCCATGACCAGACTGTGGCCTCTTCATTCTTCCTCCAAGAAGAAATCCTTGCAAGTGTCAAATATATTTTTCTGCACAACAAAACCCATTTCTAAAGCCAAGTCCCCATTCTAATTCTGTACCACATAAAATTATCATAAGCCAGCTGGTGAAGAAAGCCTTTGGAGGCACACACCCAATGTCTGTAGCTTGCTAGGAGTGGAATACAGACCTGGAAGCTGCCTGTTGTGGCTGTTCTGGAATATATGTATTTTAACAAATTGTACTTTACTAATTGTACTTCAAGAAGGGATTGGAATAACAATGGATTGCATCTGACTTCACAAGTGTATTACTGCCCTGGATACCTATGACTGATTTTTAAAGGTTTTTTAACATTTCTAAATAATATGTATTTTCTCCCCAATTTCTATGTAATGCCTTGGTCTCTTCTCACACTTCTTCAAACAGCACTTGCATTCATACATCTCAGTCATGCAACTCAAGCACCTTCTGTCAAGTATAATTCTTGCCTCAGACAGAAGATCAGGCGGGTGTTTTTCCACAGGTCACCCCAGCATCCCTGCATCCCTCCCTGCCAGCATCCCTGGGGCGCGGCGTGGCGCGTCACCACCAGAGGGCGCTGCCTGAATGCCTTTGAAAGATTTTTGTGTCAAATTTAAATTAAAAAAAAAAATCCACCTTGAAAACCTTGTTATTTAGAAAAGGTGATGCAGTTGTGACATGAAAGAAGAGGAATTATTGAAAGACTGCTATACAATCCAATGTCTCATATCTTTGCACCACTTCATTCTAGTCTCAACCAATCTTGTAGTCTGGTACAACAGTACAAATTAAGTTTTGTTGATTTAATCAAACAAAGCCATCTTGAATCAGAGTGCTTATGCCAGCTACTGAGATCCACAGTACAACTCTGATGGACTTCTGTTTGAGAGAAAAGGCAAACTGGATTTTTATAGCTAACTAAGAACACCTAGTGATACGTGATACTGCTTAGATAGAGCATACTATTTTACAAAATTACAAAAAATTATTACAAAATTAGTGTCCATTCATACTAATCCTAAGGCTCTGCCTCTTTAAAAACATAACTTCGGCTTTAACACTGATTCATCCTTAGGTTGTCTTCTCTTTTTAATAGTGATTTCTAGCCTAGTTTTGCTTTTCAGCACCTCCTTTTGTTTACAACAGAAGGTCTTTGCTTTCCCCCAAGTTATGTCCAATGCCTTTCCATCACACATTATCATGTATCCTGACACATATGTTGCATGCATGGTACTGTGCATCTGCATTTCCCATTAAACGAGGGGTTCAAAGCTATTCTTGGGTCCAGACTTGTCCTTTTCAGACTGGAGCTGAGCTTACAATTCTCTGGAAAGGAAAAGCCAAAGTAAGCTCTTTAACTTAAACCCCAGCCTCTCATCTGTGAGCTCTAGCCAGATTGGCCATGGGAAAGCTCAAGTATGATCTCACTTAGTTCCAGGACTCGCTTTTCCAAAGTACAGCGCGCATTCACAAACCTAGAGCTGAGCTACAGTCAGGCACAGCAAGGCACAACCGGACTGGGGCCAAGTTTGCTGTGCTAGAGGTCTGCTGCACAGTATCCTAAAGACCTTAACAACCAAAGTATAAATAGTTTTATCTATGGATTTTATCAGGGTAACTATAAAATTCCAGAGGCCTGACTTGCTTTCACAGCACTGGGTCTTGGCTGTCCTAGCCACAGATAATTTCCCATCCAATTACCAAAGTAGGACTAGGGCCTCACATGATGCCAATGTATCACTCTTTCAGACATGCATTTTACTCAGTAATGAGAAACCTAAATTAATATGGCTATATTAAGTGTTCTGTTATCAAGTTTGTCAGTGAAGAACTAGTCAATGCAATCAGTGGCACCTAGAGAATTTTGGTTCACCCTACAGTGGACACCTAACATTTGGTATCACAGATACCTGAACTCATGTGTCTCTGACTGTGAGCAGAATTCCCCTCTCTTCCCTCAGTGCTTTAAAAAGGGTAACTTTCAGGACCCTTAGTTCAGAGAATTACACTGTCAGACACACACAGAACCCAACCCAGCCTCTGGAGCTCCACCTCCGTTTTGCCACTTCATTCCAGCCTACTTCCAGATGGAGTAGAGAGCTTATTTTTCTTCTTTCCCTAACAGTCAAAATACTCAAAATAGTCAAAATATCAAAAATAGTCAAAAAATCAAAAACAGTCAAAATATCAAAATAGTGTTTGATAACAGCAGATAAATAGATGGACCACAGGTCTCAATTGTGTTCTTTGCCAGAACTGGGCTACATTTGTGACATAAGATGAGGTTATCCTGCTCAGGAGGTGAGTATGGCATATAATTTGTTTTCCCCACACGAACAACCATCTGTTGAAGATGATAAACTGATGAAGGGCACACGACCTCCCCTGTTCTAGAGAGTCAGATCTTCTCTTCTACACAGGACCTACTCTTTCAGGAATGCATTTCTGACTAACCTATTTGCGGTGACAGTTTGTCAAGACAGAATGTGAGAACATCTCATTTTACTGATGAAGTAGTTTCTACTTCACAAAAGAGGAATAACAGCACTCCTGCACAGCAAAACCAGAACGCTCACAGACTTTCTCCTTCTTGTAGCCCTCAGTTTCGGAAGGGACCCAGATCAGAGGAGTATCTCTGATAAAAGGTATCTCTAAAATCTCCCTTCTCTGAGATTGTACCTCCTGGCCCATTAAAGAGCAGAACACTACGCTGGAGATGAGGCAGGTATCTAACAGAGCCTGAATGTGCAGACTGTTCTCCTATCCAAAAAGGTGGGTTGCAGGCAATCATACAGAGCTCCTTCCACTGCTGCACAGCAGTGAGGGTTCCGTCCTCGGCAGAGGCCACGCCATGGCTTTTCTGTTTCCTCCTAGGTGACCTTCAGCAAACAGCAGGTCTGCAGGGCTTTGGAGGCTCCAACTATCGAAGGCTACATGGGGCTGCCGCTCGTGAGGTGATGTGAGCATCTCTGCACAGTGAAAGAAGTGTCCCAGAGACCTCTCAAAGAAGGTTTGGCATGGTCTAGGTCTTAATCAACTTCAGAATGGAAGAAGCAGCACAAGGAAAATATCTCTCAATGCCTACAAATACCTAAATTCAAGTTAAATTATAGCAGGAGGAGGGGGAAAGTAAAGAGCATGTTTTTTTCTCAGGCTCCAGAGCCAAGATCTGTGTGTTTTTGAAGTCATCCTGCAAGGAAGAAAAGGCTGAAGCTGACTGTGAGCTAAATAAAGCAAAAGAATTAGGTACTTGTGATCAAAGGATTGAATGATGCATATACACATCTCCCTAAATAATAGAGTTGGTGGGGGAAATGACATGTCATTATTCCTCTGAAATAAAGCAAATTACCTGTTCTGAAAAGAGGAGTTAATCTGTTTTTTATACAGTGAAGAATAATGCCACACTATTTCTTCTAAAATTAGCAGCTGACAAGCTGAGATTCAGTGCACAGAGCACCTGGCTCTCTGGCACCACATGGACTTACCAGAGTGAACCCTTCCTTTTCCAGCTTTACAAGCTTTGGTGGGCAATAGCCACTACCTACAACATCCACTGAGCTCCGGAACAGCAGTAGGTTTAAAGTACCTCAGAGTTTTTTCTTGCTCTCTTCAGAAGCAAATGCAGAAAACCTGATAAGGACATTTTGAAAAAGCTGAAGAACTTTGAATAGACTCAAAGTCCTCTTTTCATCCATCTTTCCAACCAGCTGTACCTTTCATTAGTTGTCTTCCAAACAGGAAGCAAGCATGGGACAATCTCATCCTAAAATTCTGCATTTTGACATTTCCAGTATGTAAGGCAGGCAGTGAAAAGAGTGAATTCCGAATGCTGATGTTAGACTCATCCAACTAAAATGAGAAGTTTCTTGTTTTCTATTCTCAGACTCTGAGGCTTCAGATGCTGAATAACTGAGCCCATAATCGTAGTAATGGCTGAACAATTTATCTTGAAAAGATAATGGCTATATTTTATCACATGAATGCATAGAAACAGTGTAGAGGCTTCTTCTCTAAGCTGCTCTCCTGAGGAATTTCTCTCTGCTGTTCATGTTTAGAGTGACAGTATGAAGGGCTCAGCATTCATTAAGAGGCTTGGGAGATTGAAAACCTGAGAATTTATTTCCGTCAGACCAGGGAGACCAAAATCACAGTGCTTATTTACCCCCTAGAGAATTTCCAGTTAAACAGACTTTCAATGGAATAACCAAACTTTCCTGAATCTCCTTTACTGATACACAGCCATAATCATATCCAAGTTATGTGCAGAGAATTCCCTAGAAGCAGACGGGAAAGAAAATATAAGTTAAACTTTCTCTCCCTCACACATCTGAAGGAAGTGATTGGGTGGTATTTTCTCTGTGTTTAAATATGTAAAACACCACTACTGCTGATGTTTTTTCCTTGGCTGTGATGACACAGAGAAGAGGAAAAATAGTCAGGAAAAATCCAGTCACCAAATAGGAAAAATCCAGTCACCAAAACCACGTATTTGACCTCTTCCATCACAGTTTTGACCCAGGCAGTTTGAAGTTCATGATGTTATATGTTTGCACTTATCTTCTTTCACACAAAGGAGGAACAAGTGACTTTCCTCTGTGCTAGGAGGACCAGTTCAAACCACACTGCCTCTCTGCTCATTGTCCTGACTGCCAGGCTCCACAGCAGCACATTGTTTGGGTTTTTTTCCTCGAAGGGTAGGAGACTGTCGACTTGTATAGCCAAGAAAAGGATTTTGTAATAGTGGAAGAGCTCCTTGGGGAAAAAAGCAAGAGATCTTACTGAAAGAAGATGCTTCCTCAAGTGAGGCTGTCCTGTTCAGAAAGTCAGCTCATGAGTACTGGAGTTGCTGAGGGAGGCAAACACATAGCCATGTCTTAAATTCTCCATATCCATAGGTTCTTGCATTGGACAAAGGACATGTGTCAGAGACAAAGGACACCCTCTCCATCTGATCTAAAAATGAGTTCATGGTAATGCTCTGGGGTTGAGCATTAACTGGTCTTAATCAAGGAAGACAAGGATTCAGGGGCAAAACCCATTTTCTTGAGGCTTCAGCAGCCCACAGAGAGAGGAGCAGAGATGAGCTGGACTGACCCAGGGAGGTTTCTGAGGCAGCTTCTTCCTGCGAGCAGGCAAAGCTCTCTGCGCACACTGCTCAAGGAGCATCATCCAAGCAAAAGGGCTCTCTGTGTTTGAAGGCACTATTTCAGTCCACAGATGACCAGGGTAAACATGTGCTCCAGGAAAGTAGAAATTGAGCATCTAGCTCAGCAGTTTCTGTTTCTGGTTCCTAAGGCAGACCTGGTAACCCAGGTGCAGAAAAAAAAGCTGGCTCCATTTATCACTCTATTTTCCCTGTCAGTAACTTATATTTAGAAGATTTACCACCACCACCACCTTTTGAACATACCTGAGTGTTTTTGTTCTCTGAATGAAGCCGGGTAAAGTTCTACACTATGTTCTGCAGAAAATTACTCAGTTACTAAACTTTTCTTGATCCTTCATTGTTAACAGCAAAAATTATGGTCAAGACTGATATGTTTTTCCTCTTTTATCCACTTTGTTCTAGTGCATAGATAACATCAGGCTACAAAAACAACAGTTTTGCATTCAGTGTAAATGGTACCACTGACCTGCAATCAGCATCCTGCAGTACAACACTGGCAGATCAGCACCCCCTGCCACTCTGTGTATTTACTTATCAATGAGAGAGCCAAGCAGCCAACAAACAGCTCCATGAGTACAGATGCCAGCATGACGTCAGCAGAGAGAAAGTAGGACTGTCCACATCAGAGTATGCAAACCCCCTTTTTCAGTACATGGAGCTAAGCTGCAACTTCTCCCTAAGCTTCACCTACAGCAGGAGGACACAATTACACTAACCAAACAACTGAGGGCAACTTTTCAACACTGCCTCTTCACAAAGCACAGAGTTAATAACTTCCTTGAGAAAGCAAAAAACAAAAAGAAGCACTATTTTAATTACATTAATAATGATTTATTTGAAAAATGGTCTCATTAAACTGCTACCTGAGCACAACCCATTGTAAGTCAGAAGTAGTTTGGTTCTACCTGCATTTAAAGTGATTTTTATAATTATTCTCATCAGAACAGCCAATAATCACATAAACAATACCTGGCTTGCAGAAAATACATGATAAGCAGCTATGTTATGACTCACTATTATTTTTACTTACATTCTTTAACTCAAATGCAAATTTTCTATTAAATTAAAAAAAACAACAAACCATAAATCTTACCTTCAGACTGATGCGTGGCAAGAGGTGTCTGTGTCTCCTTGGAGTAGGATACCACCTCCCGAGGTAAGAAATCAACCTGGGTAATCTTTGACACCCCTAGTTTGTGTAGTCTCCGTCTAAGGTGGAATACATGACATCAAAAGGTTAGTCATGTTAAGTGTAAACTGGCAGCAGGAACAAATGTTTGCTGTTATGAACAGGATAAAAAAATACTTCAGTGTTAAGATGAAACACAACGCAGTATGCATGAGAAGCATCATATCGCAGTGAAGGAAATTAACCAGGGAACCATTTGCCGTAATAAAGTACAGTTGTTGAACCTCTAGATCATGCTGCTGAGAGGGACTGTAAATGGGAGAGAGAAATGGCCTGCCTGTGCCTCTCCGAACATGCAGCAAAATTCCCTTTCATACAATCATTACTATGATGTTCTGCCAGCCTAAATGAGGTCATCCTCAGCCTGGGATACACAGTTGTGGAAAGGGCACAGTGGGTTTAAACCAGGATGGATTAGGACTGCCAAATGTTCAGCTGGGAGCAATAACAGAGTCTTTAACTGGCAGGGCAGGTAATTTCCATAAAGAAGGAGATTCTCCCTTCCACGGGAGTCATTAATAGTGGCAATGATGTAGTTTTATGATTAGTGGAGTCCTAATGCAAGGGCTGGAGGAGAGCTAAAACACAACCAGAGCAGGGCCAGTATAACCTTCTACTTCGTCTACTTTCCTTATGTTAAATAAGCCATATGAAATAAATCAGTGACACAAACTAACTGCAAGTGGGTAAGCGATAAAGAAGAGAGGCAGCTGAGCATGGTCATGACCACTTTTAGTTCTACACAGTTCACTCAGCAGTGGGGGAAAAAATCAGTTTATTTACTGAATATTATTTGACTGTCTGCAGGGAATGAAGAATATACAAATAGTTACTTGGAAGTGTTTTACTGGAAAAAATGCCAATTTTCAGCAGAGAAAAGGATACAAATGTAATAAACACATGAACTAAGTAAGGCCAGTTACCTAAATCAACAAGTGTGAGCATGCTTGTGGATTTATGGGGAAATAAATTCCTTGACACAATGTTTCTCAATTTGTCATGTTATTGGAGAGAACAATTTGGAAAAGCAGAAAATTCTTACACATTATCCATATCCTCTTCATTTTCCAGATTTTCAGAACCACAGAAGTGAAGGGGGTTTTGATCTAATTAATTTACAATGTTTTAGGTATTCAATTAAGATTGATGTCTGAAAGGAAATGGGAGTCTCAAAAGGAAACTGTCATCATTGTATAACACCTACAGAACTTTTCAGCTGATTAACACTACATCAGCTAGATTTTTTTTCTAATCTATTTTACTGCCTGAGTTGTTATTAAGCTGACTGCAATTAGGTTCAGCAGGTAATCAGTACAAATCAGCTGTATTGTGTAACAAACCACAAGAGCAGAAACAGTTACTGTAGCTCTGAGTCTTTCCTCTTTTCAAAGAATAAAATTAACAAGTCTCCCTCCTTACAACCATCTCTGACTTTGCCAATATGAACAAAATCTACAACTGTCCAAAAATTCTACAGAAAAACTTCTACCTCATTGCTGGGGGCAGAAAAGTTTCTTCAGCTAGCAAAAGTTTTAGTAGTTTCACATTTTTGTAGCTGCTTTAACTTACGGTCTGTGTGAATTCAATCTTTAATGAAAATCTCACCACAGCAAACTCTTATGTTCTTTTGCCTCCCTCAGCACCAGATGTGTAATCTCTGTTGCCTACTTGGTCTGTTTGACTTCTCTACGTAACCAGTCCCCTGCTGCCCCAGGCCACTCTTTCCATTTACTGAGGTTCTTAAGCCTTTGCATTGAAAGAGTGTCTTGACAGTGGTCTTGGTTAAGTATAATCCCTAATTAATTATGTGTCTAATCTGGACCTAATTAGAACCTCACCTAATTCTAAACCAGTTTCACATGAGGTCACTCTGTATCTCCTGGACTGCCTGAGGATGGGGAACACGACCCTACCGGAGAGCAGGATTTAACCCCTAGCTGGGTGGATTGAACCTCTTTGTACACTGTATCCCAGAAGTGAGCTACTTCCCACAGCACTGTGCTGAGACAACACGTGGAATTTTTGATCTAAAATACTTCCAATTCAGGAATTGCTGGTGCCTGTACAAATGCCTTTTGCCACCCATGTTCTGGTAATTACTGGTGAAGACTGGGAGGTCCTTCTTTTCTGAAGGAATGTGATCTATTGATTGTTTTTTGCCTGTGTCAAGCCACCTCTGATGGTTCTCATGTTACTAAAAGTTGGCCTAGCCTTTGGTGCCAAGCACTTAGGGACAACTGGACCATCCTTTCAGTATGTGGACTGTACCAGATATGGGCTGTATGTTCTAGTCTCTAGGTCTTTTTAGGGCAACACTAAATGGTCTATTGTTTTCACATCCCCGTTTTTCATCTGAGGTGCTCGTAATTCCCACAAATTCAATGAATATTCATCTTAGAGACCACATAAGCTTTGAATGATTCTTTTCCAAACTGCCAATGAGATGTCAGTAGGAGGATAGAGACTAAAACCCACACCTTAAAATTGATTCTTCTGTCCTTAGGCATCACAAGGAAGATGTATCTGCTACAAGTGTTTTGCTACACGTCATTTAATTGCTGACTGCAGGATTTCTTTTGCATTGGTTTTGTTGGGGTTTTTTTGCCCTGTTGTTTTGTTTTGTTTTGTTTTGTTTTGTTTTTGCCAGGACACCAGAGGAAAGTTTAACTCTGCCTTGGGTTTGAGAACTGTTTTCTTTCAAAAGGGGCAGGACTTCCATTAAAATGTATACTGTGGATTTGCTCTTTGGCATGCTTCTTTTCTGTCTTTGCACTGACTGCTCTTAAATGATTGAAGTCCTGTAGCTACATACAGGGTTATCTTTTCATGAGTCAAATAAAGGAACTTGCTTTGCACAGCTGTTTGAGAAACCTTGCTCCTAGGAGTGCTCACCTTTTAATCCGAACTTCTGTAAAAAAAGCAGCTGAGATTTCTAAAAGGTTTCTGTAGGTTAAAATAGCTCAAAAAACTCTACCTTTTTGGTACAGCCCAGGTGAAGTTGTAGAAGTGTGACCTATTTGAAGTCACACTCATGAAAACTACAAACACTCCCAGCAGTTCTGGATATGGAGAAATATTTCTGTTTAGAAAGCTCTCTGGATAGTTTCTTTCTGATCTTCCCTGGTGAATAGACCTAACATACCTGACTGCAGCCGGGAGCACTGTCAATCGGCAGCTAAAGGGAAGCTGTTGTTTCTCTTACACAATGGTGAATGAGGTAGCACGTGAAGCATGAGACACTTGCCTGGAGACTCAAGACAGGCAACCCCGTAACTTCAGTGGCAGAGCAAATTTTTCAACGTAGTGATTTGGTTTTGCCTGTGACTCATGCTCTGAAGAACTTGAGGTGCTACCTATCCTTTTAGAGGAACGGTTTATCTTAAATACCTCTGCAGGCAAGCACTTCTACATTATTTAAATTAACAATTTTTTCACTCGTATGGGGTAAAGAAGTTCCACCCCAAACTAGAAAATACTAATTTTAGCTCTATTAAAAATTTAAAGACACTTGATAGGCCTGAACTCAACTAAGAGGGCAATTATTCTTGGACTATGATCATACTTAAAAGTGCACAATTTTAAACACATACACAGCTCCTAAGGGAAAAGGGGACATTGTTACTGCATGTGGAAACAGCATAACTAGCAGGCAGAAAGGAGGGGGAAAAGTATCTTGCAAATGATTCAGAGAGAACAGTCTGAATCAACAGGTACAAACAAGATCAATGTAACTATACATGCACCTATGTGCCACAATAATAACATTTCATCCGAAATGAAATAGTTATTTGTATTGTGTTTCAGGCAACAGAAATAGCAATTTATCTTTTCATAAGCTTGTTTATAGTTGGGGTTTTTTTCCACAAAGATGAATTTGCTGAAGCTTCTTATTTATGAAACTAAAAAAAGGAAACTTAAATTACGGTCTTTTTGAGTCAAAAAAGCAAATGAAAATTACATACAACCAGCTCAACTAGAAAGCATTTTCAACATAATTCTTGCAAAGAAATGATAACAAAAAGAGCTGACATATACCCAAGTTCAGAGTCAGACTGGAGTTGTAGCACTGAGGGGTCTGTGTCCCATTGCAAGGTCCTAAGGTGGTAATCAGCCGTGCAGCACGAAGGGGAGGGAAAAAAAAGAACACACAATTAACTGAAAGGATGAACAAAACCCCATCTCCTTAGTTACATGCTCTGTGTAGTACATTCAACTTCCAAGTGCAAGCGACAGCCACCGTATGTCAAACAAGGTTTGTACGTCAAACTGAGACAGGGCAGGCAATTTATTAAAACACATATTATTGATAAACAAAGGAAAGAAGCTGGATTTTCTGTTTCCCAATGAAACTTGGGATTGGGATTTTTTTCCTTTTCCTGAAAAATTTCTAACTCTTTTAATTTAGCTTGATGGGTTCACAATAATCTGTAAAATCTGCAGGCACAATTTATTTGTTTTTATGACAAGGCAGACGGAGCACTTGCCATGAACTCCACTGAAGAGTTTATCCCTTCACACACTCCTGAGACAGACAGTAATCCATCCTGTACAACACTGCTCTGGGCTTGAACATCACGTAGTGCGTATGACAACAAATGGCACACTGATAGCAGCTCTGACATACTCTGTGGGCATCTGGGACAAACAAATAAATTCTTCTTCTTTTCCTCCAGATAAAATTCCTGGGGAAGAGGGCAATAATGCATCTGGGAAAATCAGATCTATTACAACCTCTTAATGGACTGCTGTCAGATGAAGCTATCACCAAATGTACAAATGTTCCAGAGGTGTGGTCTGAAGTAAAGATGTTGCTCCTTGCATTGCAGTGCAGCTTGCCATGCTACCAGTTCTAAAACACCTTGCAAACACTTACAGAGCCTTTACAGAGTCTTGTGAAATACTCAGAATCCTCCACTTTTGAAATGCAAAAATTGACATATTGAGGCCAACATTTTTTAAATGCCTGCTCCTTCCCTGTCTTATTTTTACTTTATTTTTCCACACTCAGGAAGCTACATCTCACATGCAAGAAAACTGCCAGAATCCATGACAAAATTGGGAACACACCTTTGGCTTCTGAGCATGTTTTCCTGTATATGAACACTAGATTATGCATTGCTCTCACTAGCAGAGGCTAAAGCAAAGGAAAGGGCTCCTTCATTAAGCACTCAAGTCATGAAGACATGCTGGATAACAATAGTTGTCAAAATTAGGAAGTCCCCTTGTTTCTTCTGAATACAAATTCAGAGGATACAGAGATCGTAATATTACCAGGTTCAGCCAAAACCAGCCATATAATCAGCTGTGCTCAATATACACAAACCTTGCTGCAACAATAGCAACCTCTGCGAATGAATCACTGATAAAAACTAACAAGTTACTGCATTAGGTTAGAAATAGATCTCTTAAAGCCAAATAATTATTCTGCCTCCTGTCCTTAGTAAACTCACCCATTCTATTACCAATGTTAACTCACTCTCTGGAGAGACAGACAAGGGCATGTGCTGCACTCTTGTCATTTCAGAATGAAAAAGAATCAATTTCAACACCCTGTGCATACAACAAGAATGAAAAACTGTAATGCAAAGCTGCCTTCTCATGCAACATAAGGACGCTCATTTCGCATAGTAAGGTTTATCAGGATAAAAGACTTTATGCTGACAGAGAAAGGCTTCTCCAAAACTAAAGTGTATTACAAAAGGTCAGAGATAAAATAACTCAGCAATAAAGAACAGATTTCTCCCTTGTAACTTGACTGCAGCGTAAGTACAGTGGAAAATGGACATAAGATCTGAATGCCTGATGCAAGGCAAAGACACCAATGACTAATGCATTATAGATATGCCATTAAAAATGCTATCTGTGTGAAGATTACTCTTGTAATGTCACCAAGGTCAGTAGAATATATTAGGAATTGCTAAATAAGTGCCAGTTTATAATTTTATTGCTGCCTAGGGGCTACTTACACATTCATGTCCAGGTTTTTCAAACTCTTAAAAGAAAATGTACATAACTCATTGCACTTTCCCTCCCCCAACATTCATTTTCAAACCTACAGAAATTGTAGGGGGATAAAGGCTATTTTGTCAGACAGAACACCACTATCATTTGATTAAAGCAAGAACTTGCAACAGGTCTCCAGAAGTATGGTCCCTGTGTTCCACTTCTAAGAATCCACAAAAGTGGATTAAGGTCACAAAAGAGGGCACCTTTACCTGGTACCAAGACAAAAATGCCAGAACAAAATAAATTTAGAGATCTCCCGCACTCAAGACAGCACTCAAATCCCAAAAATATGAGAAGAGCAACACTTATGGTTCGGTCCATCACATGCAGACGTGGTAGAGACATGTTCTTCCCTTAGTATTTATTATCTGGATTCTGACATACAGCCTTCACCACTCTGGACACTGATACATACTTTTAATAGCAATTCTCCTTGACTCCTGATTATATCTGTTTTCAACAGTTTTAGTGCATCTGCTAAACATTTCCTATACTTGTGCTCCACTGTGCAACGCTGTGTTACCACTTGCAAAGGCATGAGAAATAGACGAGGAAGCCATCTGTCCTCTCCAGCTTGGCTGCGCAATGCTATCACAGAAAATGAGGCAGCAGGTAGCAAATCTTCAGACTTCAAGTCCCTTTCCCCGGGAGACAGAACTCTAGTGGCTACACTCATGTAGTGGAGGCTGAAGAGCACTGGAAGTGATGCTGTTTCAATGAACACTATTGATTTGTTCTTTGTCTCTTCGTAGCACCTGAAGAACATCATCAGATCAAAATGAAAGTGAGTGAACAGTAAAGATGTAATCTGGACCTGCAATTTAGCCAGCTTCCATGGCAATAACATTAAAAAAAAGAAATAAATAGATTCTTTGAGGATTAGCAACCCAAAAATGATGTTGAAGAGCCTGTGCTGTCATCCTGACCAGAAAATTAAAGCTAATCTGTTGTGATGAACAGACACTGCGTACGACATTCCTTGATCGTATGGATGAGCATCATAATTATGCTTGTTCTCCTGTAGAGACTTCTCAGTGGGGATTTGGAAATGCCACTGGATCTCAGCAGAAAAGTGGTTGCCAATCTTTTTCCAACTAATGCATGAGTTTCTCCTCCAGACACTTCTTCATGAGGAAAAGGATTAGGTGCTGTTGCTCTTCTTTTTTTCTTTCTTACTTCTTCATAAGAGAAAACTGCAATGGCTTGACTTCAAGTCACCCAGAGACAGAGGCAAAGAAGGTAATGTCACAGACCCTAAGGACAAGTGCATGGCCTAGGAGTCAGCAGTCAGGCAGAGGTGCTCCCACTCTGGACCCTTTCAGAGAGCACAAGTTGGTCAAGGTTCCCCTAAATGGATTCAGTGGATGTTGGCACAAATCTATGTAGCAGAAATGCAAAATATTTTAGTTGAACATTTTTGTGGGGAAAAGAGAGGAGCATTAGACTGAGCAGGTAAAAGTAGTGCTCCCTAGCAGCCTCCAGTCCTGCAGACTCCTCCCATGGGTGAAGGGAGTGACACAGGCATGGAAAGGACCCTGGAAACTCACTGAACAGCACAGTCAGGGCTAAGCCAGACCAGTCCATTTCCCCCACCCAGACAACACTGACACTATTTTAATCAGAGCTACCCAACATTGTTTCAGAGCCGGCTGCTGTATCAGCCTCCCACATAGTGGCAAACAATAGGCCTGTGTCATGGTCCATCCCCCTTTTACATGTTCAGTGCACAGCAGCTGACCCTGGCAGACTGAAGGATAAAAAGCTGTATTACCAAGTAACAGACTGTTCTAAAGCAGCACAAGGGGAACGAGGGCTGTTAGATGTTGCACTAAGAAGACAAGGTACGAGTGTTACTACCTCTAAACTGATCTGCTTTCACTTTCCTCCTTTGGATAGGCATCTCAATAACCTATCTTTTCTCAAATTTAGGACAGTATTAATGCTGGGCTGTTGCAGCTCTTACACTGAAGAAGTACCAGATAATTTTGACACATCATCTTTTAACAGCCTGTACAAAGACACCAACAAGAGGAAGAGGCCCAGATGTCATATATTTACTAAAGGATTGGATGATAAAACAACACTTATCTCTTCTGAATTCAAGTCCAAAGCATTAGGAAGACATTCATAGCACAGTTCTAAGAGGACAGAGAACCACTGCAAAATTTAAGGTGGGAGGAATTTGAACAGAAGCATTCCCTTTTCTGTAGGATTATTATTATTACCATGGAAAAAACAGGCACTGCCATATGTTACAATGCTCTGTGTAACCTTACCTCCAGAAGATTTTATTCTGATTGCATAATGTCAATTATGTAGATTAAAAATGTGGGAAAGACTAAAATAAATAAACTAAAAATAAAACACTTGAAATCTTCTGGAAAATTTCCATCATCAGAATGCATTAATGAAGCAGAGAATCTGACATCCAAAACTATCTGGAATCCATGAGAACTCCTCAGCTGATTTAAGCAACTTTGGGTCTGGCCTGAGCGGTAGTGTATGAAACACGTAGGGCATCAGTTCCAATACATACACTTAGTAATTTGCCATCATAAAATGATATTTAATATCTGTAATCATGGTCATATCGCAGCAGAACTTGGCTCTGGGTAAGTGCCCCAATCCAACACTTTTCATGTGCAACATACTGACAGCTTAGTTCCGACTCTGCTTCCCTGCAGCCAAAATCAAATCCTCCCTCATCTGTTGCTGATGCTGCAGAACATGTGTTCTGCATGACTTCTTTTCTCGCCCCACTCCCCTTTCCCAGGTCAGGAGTAACCAGGCCTGAGAATCCATGCTTTTGAAAAAAAAAGGCTATTCACAGGAATAACAGCAAACTCTGCTTTCCCAGGGGCTTCTTGCAGGGAAGAAACCTCTTTGCAGCATTGCAAATCACACCTTCAAAAAGAACTGGAGAAAAGCAAACACCATATTCTGGCATCTCCTGTCACCAAGAGCTATTGTGCTCTCCAGACCAGGAGAAAACTGCACTGACAGTGTACTGAGACCCGAGGTATCTGCTGAACTGAGATATCCATATGTGTCCCTAATGAAACAGCATTAGATCTGACAGGCCCCAAACCAAGCATCTCCCCTTGCAGCAACAACAATGTCCTAAAATGACCCTTCATATGGGAAATAGCAATGTCCTCCTAACCCTAAAATTCAGGGACGGACTGTGCCATGACTCCACAGATTAGGCTGTGCCAGGGTTTTCCAGTGATCAAAGGCCAATCCACTAAGCAGAGCAGACTGTTACTAAACTGAAGCAAAGAGACTGGAAATGAAGGTGGGACTCAGAGCATATGGACTCACCTACCCTGCAGGAAAACTCAAGGTACCTTGCTCACCAGAGCAGTATTTCTCAAATGATGTGAATGCGACTAGTCTCATTCTCCCCATCTGTGGTAGGAGGGGGTCTTGATGTTGCAGGAGGTATTTATACAATCTCCAGGCACCTAAAGGAACGGCTCTGCCAGTGAAACATTACCATGGACTCTTTCCATACAAACAGAAAGGCAGGAGATGGCTCCATGCAGCAGTTAAAAGCACCCAATTTAGACTCCAATTGTGAGTAGGTACTAGAGGTGGTTGGTATCTTTACTGTTCACTCACTTTCACTTTGATCTGCTGAGAAATAGATAAGGAAGCAATCAGCTGCTACTTGAGAGCCTGCAGGCTTCAGTCTGCTTCATGCTTTCTTTTCTTTTAACTTCAAATGCAACTAGCAAAAGAAGTGAATTAGGAAATTAGGAAAAAGGAGCTAACCAACAAGCCCAACACAATTCTTGCTTCTGACTTTGATGTAAGGAGGAGCCTCATGTTTAAAATTACAATTTTAACCCTGGATTACAATTTCCAAAAGATTCAGAATTGGTGACATTAAGAACTGTGCACCTTCACACCTAGGGCACACTGAAAAACACGTTACACCCAAGTCATACAATCTTAAAAAACACTGGATGCAACAACTGTGAGATAAGAGACATATTTTAAAATCACCAATAGAATAAAATGATAAGATGTGTATGAATGCATTTTTTCAATATGATATCAAATATCATCAGCAAATTGCAATCCAGTATTATTTGCAGTTTCAATGTGTAATCTATCATGTATCTAGACTACTCTTTTTTTATGTCTGAATACTGCCAGAATGAATTTAAGGCTGCATAATTATTTAGATCCTTTACAGAGTTCTACCTAGTTTGTTGTGCCAGTTTCTCCAAAGCTCCTACCTTGCTGCTGATTAAACAGAAAATCTGAACTAAGAAACTGTTGATGAGAAATTACTGCAGATGCTTAAATATATATGTGTGTACAGATAAGCTGTTTATTTTTATTCCTTTCATTCTAGATTTTTATAATTTTAATCTTCTCCACTATGATTTTCACGTTCTGATACTTTTGGTATAGTTGAAGTGTGTCTCCAAAACAAACTATATATAAAAAAAGAAGATTCAAAGCGACTAGTCAGAGATGGAAAAGTACAACTTGCCTCAATGGATGGTTTGCATCTAAGCCACTATTCTGCTGCCATCTGTGCTCTGTTTTGCAGATCTGCTCCACTTTGAAAGGATTGGCGAAAAGAAAATACCTTATTTGTGCTACTTGTTTTCTGTAGCACATTATAAGCAAGATGGCTATCAGCAGTTAGGGAGGATTTGTGCCTCTCAACAGGACGCTCACTTGTGCTCACAGAGCAGAAGTCTGCTCCCACTTCACCGTGTGTTCTTGCGCTCAGAGCTGGGCTGCTAATGCTAATCATAAACTAAAATGCCATAATACATTCAGAGAACAAGGAGTTTGGCACTGCTACTGGAGCACAGCCAGAAGGTTTTGCTTGGGTTTGCATTTACACTTCCAAGCAGGCTGACACCTCTGACTTCCAGTCTTCACCAATAAAAAGAGCAACTCTGACCTCCCTGAGAGCACAGCACTATCTTTTAGCTGCCTGGCAACCATAAGAGCTCTTTTCAGAATGGCATGAGTTTAAAACACTCTTTTTTATTTTAAGGTATATTTATGGAAAATCATGGACAAATATTATTTTAAATTATTAATACACGTATATTTCAAAATTCTTTTTGAATCAAGGCTATGCTGCAGAATGGATTTAATAGTTTTCAAAAAAGCACTTGGCTTTTAAATCAGGATGAACGATTCTGGCATGCCTGCAATGATAAAGACGTATCACAGGACCAACACCTTGCTGATTCCCATTTCACAGAATTCCACTAATTAGATCAGCAGTTTTATTCACCCAATCTGCTGAACTTCTCTGCTATATTTAAAGCCTGTCCTTTGATTCAGGTCTACATCACAGATCTCCTGGCAATGTCATACTCACACTTTATATTCTAAGCTACAGAAATCCTAGTCTGCAAATTTATGCTGGTTTACCAGGAGGGTCACTGTGGGAAGCACGCTGGATCTGTGAGGACAGAAGGTCAAATAGCTAGAACTGACACAGATTTACTCTGAGTGCCAGATACCAAAATGGTCATTTTGAAAGTGCAGTAATAAAAAACAGGTTAGGGGGAAGGCACAAGTTGTTTTATTCCTTTAGCAAGCCCTGAAAATTCTTTTTTCAAATACTATTTTTGTCTTGGTTTTATACTAAGAGTTAGTCTATGCAATAAAACAGAACTCAAATGATCACAAATGTAAAGAAAGAACTTGGCAGGAGAAGTTTTACATTCTATCAGCTCGTGCAAATGCTTGGAAGGAACTGCAGTACTCACATTAGGAGTCTTTGATCCAGACTCCATATCCAGTGATATGCGTACGAGTAAAGTTTTCTCATAAACTTCAAGGGGCTTTTGGTACAATTGCATAAAAGACAAAATCACATTTAATAGTCAAATCTAGGAAAGGCAATCCATAACCTTTCAGAGGACTCAAAGAGGTAACACGAAGGTTGGAACCTAAAACTTTTAGGTCTGGTATTATTCAGCTGAAAAAGTAGGTGAAAGATTTCAGCAAATTCTCAATTTTGCTTTGGTGCTAAAATTCAGTAACTACTAGCTGGAAGAAGAGCTAGTGTTTCCCTTCCTTTATACAATTTATTTTGTGGTAGAAAAAGCAAAAACATTCCAGAAGGGGATGAGATTTTTGCTACAACTAGGGTTGAAACAAGAACTCACTGTATGAAAGTTATCAAAAATTTTTCACATTAACAGCCAAAATGTCAAAAGTTCTCATGACCCAATAATCTGACTTTTAACAGACCAGCTCAGAAATTATTTTCTGAGTTTGAACTGTTAAAGTAAATAAGCACATCTAAAATTTGTGAATCAAAATCAGTTTTAAATGGAAAACCATTCATTTTCATAGGCTCTGCTTATGGAAATTTTTATATGGAATACTGAGACTGCTTCAAAACTCCTCGGGGAAAAAATAAATTAGCAATATCTCATCAGTGGCAGCAATTCCCACTTTACGTATTTGAATAAAAATCCTAAAACACTGCATTACCAAAATAGTTACTCATGGAGTCTTTTTATTTTTTCAGATAAAACATAAAACTGTGAATGGGAATTTTCTAAGGGTCTTTTTAATAGGCTAGAGAAGGAGAAAACATCAATATGCACTAACTGTACCAGTTTAACTATGTTAAACAGTTTAACATAGGAGGTGATCTCACACAATTTAATTAAATCAAGATGAAATTCAGTGCAAGAGAACTGTTTAAGTTGAGCTGGCCTTAGCAAGTAAGTTGTTTTGTTTTAAGAGGATTAGTGTTTTAGTCCCTAAAATCATCTGATTGTCTGACTAACTATATGATGATATGCCTGTAAATAACTAAAGAGAACTAAGTATTGCTGGGCTGATAACCTAAATGGTTAAGTGGGGCTCTACACATTAATATTATTTTCTTCTGGATGCAGCTGGGGCTCAGGTTTCCAAGGCATTTTACAAAGCACCCTGGGAATGGCAATCTTTCCATCTCCTTTGATTTATAGCATGGAGATGCTTGCTAATGAGAAAAATAATCAAAGATCTGGAGGACTGAACTCTATCAATCCTTTAGGAAGGAAAGCATGAAAATCCTTAATGATGCCACAGGCTCACAGGCTAAAAGGATTGCAGATGATTCTAATTAATATGGACCACTTAGACTTTGTAGCTGGCACGCACTGAAAAACACTCCCTACTTTCTAGGTCAGATACACAGACACTTGAAAGCAACTGCCAAATATCAGTCCCTAAGGTGTCTGCTTCTGTTTATAGGCTAAAGAAAAAAAGCCAAAAAAACCAAAAACTGGCAGGGAGAGGCTTCAGCTATTTAGGGCTAAATATCCACTGAATGTAAAGAAGAAGGATTGTGGTTCTTCTTGTGCAGGGACAAAAGGAGGGAAAACAATGTAAGAAATCTGCCATCCTCCAGCCTTGTATCCTAACCTATGCAGGGCAAGCTGTGATGTGCAAACAGCTCGACACAGCCACCCGTTACCACCCTGTAAACAGGCTGATGTTGGGAAGCGTGAGAGATCACAGCATCGCTTTGAAAAGCAGCAGAGTTCCTAGGCCAAAGACAGCAGAGACAGCCAGGGCTCTCCCAGGCAAGGGCAGGAGGCTGACACTGTCATTGCTTCACAGAGGCCATCACCATTCAGGTCAAGAAGGCTTAAGGCACAATTTGGCCTGTAAATCTGCTGGAAACTGTAAAATGAAAGGTGTGCCAAGACATCCTGATGATGGAGTCATGGAAAATTAAATGGGAAAAAATTTAACAGCTGGGTATTATTAATTTCTGTCCTATCATGTAATGGTGCACATCCCATACCAAGCCCAAAGCCACCAAAACGGAGTGGCAACACAGTATCCCAGAGGGTATCCCACTTATCTCTAGCCACCAAGCAAGATTCTCTTGACTCTGCAGTGTGGAAGACTACACAACAGTCCTTGGGTTACAATCCTTTTTCTGAATAAAACACCATGCAAGCGAAATTTGTCATCAAGTAGTTATTTTCCCTCAGTCTTTCCTGTAGCTCCCTTAGAGTCTACACTGGTCTGTGCTTCCCTTTGGCTCAGCCCATTTATGAAATAAGTATGACACTAAAGCAGCCATTTAGAAAGCATTTTGTACATATAAATTGATCTTACAAAAAAGTACCATAAAGAAAATAATCCGCTACTAATAACTGTTGCAGCTGCTACTCCTGAGGCAATACATCACAGGCCCACTTGTCCTTGCACAAGTGAAGAAGGATCCCTGTCATTTCTGAATGTGGTAACACAATGAAATGCTGGCAATGCAAAGCTGAGTGGCAGTGATGAAACGGCATCATTGCACAGAACCTGTCAAATGCATTTACTTAATGATAAAGTAGCTAAGCCCGAGGCAATACGGTTCTGTTGGCAGTGGTTTTAGCAGATATTATAGAAACATAGTTTTGCTAATGTCTGTGAGAGATGTTTTCTCCAGCTAAAGAGAAGATAGGAAATATGTCGTGTGGACTATAAAAGATCATCTACTACAATAATGCAACCTTCCTGTACAAATGAAATAGAGACCAGAATCTACCTTCTTCTTTTTTGTTGATGTGTTATATTACTGTTTTAGGTAAGAAGCTGTTTGAAAATACAAGCTGAGTTACCAAGTCTGATTTTTCAGGAAAAACTGCACAAACCCAAATACTTTGATGTACTCATGAGAGATCATCAAACAAAAAGTATCTTTCTGATTTTAAATATTATGTGCCAAGAACACACTGCAATAGAGATACCGTTTTTTTTTACTTACAGTGAGCAAGATAAAACACAAAACTGTAAAATAATGGCATGCTTTGGCTCATTTGTTGCCCAGATGCTCCAGAGCTATCTCCTTCCTTTTGCTTGTTTATCTGAAAAGCAAGAAATGTCTGTGTTTGACAGTCAGACATGAAGTAATCCAGGATTAACACAAGACTGGTGTGTGTGTTTAGATGCTGCATTATAAATCAGAACACCTATTATTTATACAAAAATGAGTAAACAATATGCTGCAAAGAAAAAGGACTGGAATCATATCTGCTTCTCCCTGCACCGGGCCAATACAGTCTGGGGGTGAATATCAACACAGTGAAAGAAAACATCCTAGTGTATTTCTTTTTATAACGGAATGGCTCAAAGTAGCCATGGTAGATGAAAGCAACACAAGATCACATCTGATGAAAACATACACAAATGCAGACTAATACTGTCAGCAAACTTCAAAACAGAATGAGAGAGAAGACATGCTCTCGACTCTCTATCAGTAAGGACATCCAACCTAATGTGACAGCTGCTACTGTGTTGTCTGGAATACAACTGGGAACATTCAGAGGTCACAGTGACTGTAAGATGAACTGATGTAGTGGACAAAAAATCATGCCACAAACCAAAGCCAAAGGCAATAGTGCTCCTCAGAGAAAAGTGCTCCAGCGTTGCAGACAGCTGTTCTATTTCTAGGATTGCTCAAGTAATGCATTTTATGTAGAATTAAAAAACTAGTGATGAATCAGGATTCCAGAGTGATCTAACTTCTCCAGCATATTACTGCTACAAAATCCCTTTGAGAGATCCAGTTTCCCTTTATTTTTTGTTTTCTTTGCTACCTAACGCAATGCTCAAACTCAAACTCATTCTCACAGGCTTTTTCATTAAATATTTAGAGCTTCATCCAAACAAGGACTAACCCTGCTTTACTGCAAGTACACTTTATACACTGAAGGAAAGTAATAGATTGCAGTGCATAAAACCCATCTCAAAACCTGTGATATCAAAGAACAACAACATAAATCAGGTAGCAATCATTTAAACTAAGTATTACATAGTGCCCTAATCCAAGTAGGAAATATAATTACAGAATGAGTAGCTGTAGCCAGACAAATCCGCACAGTCCAATGGACTATGAGAGAAATAGTACAAAATAATCCAGCCTACATTATTTTACAGCAGATAAAGCACCATTTTGAAATAACCATCCTCTGAAAGACACCACCAGAAGAGGAATGTCTTTACCTTTATGGGAGCCCACAAAGTAATCAGGTACCTAAACTTATGCACAGCAAAATGCACAAGTTAGAAAGCAAAAGAGCACAAACAAAATTCTTGCACAAAGGAGGGCAACCATTAACCTTTACACATCCAAGACAGCTGAGCCTGGTGCAGTTCACTGAGCAGATGGAAGGTAGGAAACCTTACACCCAGCCTAACAGGATTCTCATGTTCCCCAATGCACAGCGGGAAGTGCTGCACACATGGGACACCACTGGGCACACAATCCACAATAAATGAGATGCTACTGTGCAAACCTACTGCTGTAGGATGGTGAAGCTAGCTGAGAACATGTAGGATGTTCCCAGCTAGGAACATATAGGAGCAGTGAAGGATACAGGGCAAAATGGGCCACACGGATAAATTACACCTTGGTCCACAAATGGAACTCCTGCCAGATGCCACATGCCAGGGTGAACACAGGACCCCCTGTGGGTTATACAGGCATACACACCAATGCAGGCTGGTGTGAGCACTGAAAGCCACCCAGCCACAGCAGCACATCTTCCCAGAACAGATGTATTTCTGCTATCTTATATTGAGCTGACATGCAAAGCGCAGACTGACCCTACCTGAGCCACAAGGTCTTTCCAGGGAGCTGCTCAGCCCACAAAAACAACTAGTGCACTGCCTGAGGATATCTGAGGCACTGTACAAAGTATGTTCTTGTGCACTTCTCAGACAACATAAATCCAGAGTTCATGGCCATGAGTGCTGAGAAGATGAGATTTACAAATGCCTAAGGTATGCTGAGTAGCAGAACATGCCTCTCCATGAGCATGTTTCATGGTGGCTCTACTGTAATAGTTAGCATCCCCTCTAGCACACTAGGGTAGCAAAAGTTCAGAGAACCCAACAGGGAGATGCATACAGTTATCACAAAGCAGTTTCATATCAATAGAGGCCAATTTGTGTTTCACACTATGCTACAGCACAGGAGCTCTCAGCAAATGCCTTTACCTCAGCCCTTTCCTTCACATGCGTTCAAATCTACATTGCAGTTGTGCATGTCTGTATAAGGTGACCATCAGCAAGAGGACACTGGGAATCATCAAAATGCTAACAGAATACTAAACAACCCAAAACACTTATCCTGAAAGAGCCAAGTACACTCTATTCCAAGGAGAATCTTCATGCAATCCTGCAATACTGTCTTATGGAAAATGAGTCATGTCTGAATACATCATATAAGAAAGTTCTGTGAACCAGTGACCTGTCAGTTAAGAGATGGGTATCTGCTCAGGCTATGATGTAATTTTTCTGCCCTATCTGTGTAGCACAACCAACACAAGCATCAAAAAAGCAAAGTGAGATGTGCAAGGCAATGTGGAGATAGGTAAGTTGCTCTCTGATCAACAACTGGGCGCCAGTGAATCGTTCTGTGTAGCCTGGTAACTAAGAGCAGCAGCGGAATCAAAGAGTAACACACCTCTGCCTACCCAGGAATGATTCCAAAGACCACAAAAAAATAAATAAAATTTGGTTCTCCTGTCCAACTGAAAGCATCCAGTCAGCAGTTTCTAAAACTGTTCTCCATCTAACATCTGCTTATTCTTACAGTTGCTGTCATGGCTCAGAGGGAAGCTGGAATGCTGCTGAAACCTAATGTTTTCCCCAGTGAAAAGGTTATGACAAACAGCAAAGTGGAACTAAAGATAAAGCAGCAAAAAAGCCCCACAGAAACATGGGCTGCAGAAGACAGAAATGGTTGCACATTTTAGTGCTATTACAAAGTCCACCCTATGTCTCCTCCCCATACACTGAATGGCATCAGAGAAAAGGCAACGCTGCTCTGGCTATTGTGCTGGAGATAATGGACAATGGTCCTGATGGATAGCAGCACTACTAGTCCGTAGGTCGCATGGCAGAAGAGACTATTGTGACCGTGCAGCTTTTCTTCCTGTGCAACAAAAGGGCTGTACAACTTTTATGAATGAATTATTGTTTGACCTATTATCTGCCAGTTTGCCAGGCGCGTTATCCTGAATGAGCAATGGCCTGTGACAGAAGATCCCACAGAGTCTTTAGGTAAATTGTTTCAGCGATGAATTTGTCTCACTATTGAATCTTTTTCTGTTTTTTTCTGTTTTTTCCAGCTTCAATACCACCTACTTTGCTGCTTTCACCTTTTCTGCTGGAAGAGCCTGTTTGCTCACTATATAACTATTACACTTGGTGAGAAAGTTATCAGTTTTCACCTTGCAAAGTAGGACTGAGTGAGGTCTGTGGTTCCAGGACTATACCTACTTAACAGTGTTCAAACTCTCCAGTTTATCAGTTTTCTTTCCTGAAAAGCAGATGCCATAAACCTGTGTTTCTGGCTGAACTACACTCACTATGTAAGAAATCACAGGTGCTTGCTGATCAAAGCATATCTCAAATATACTTGGTGACACTGGGACCAAGGGATTAAGTCTGACAACTACCAGAAGTACCAACAACTCAAAGAGGTATGAACACAACCTAGTTCTGTACCAGAATCTGCTCCCTCTTATGGGAACGGATGAAGACCTCCTGCATTCTTCAAAGCTTTCAACAGAGGCTCTCTCCTGTAACAAGCCAAAATGTGGCTTCACAGCTTTTTAGTTTTTTTTTTTTTAAATATCCATCATCTTCCTCTGGGGAACACTTCAGCAATGAGCAGTCAGACTGCCCACAGGATTTCTGCCAGGCTGTGTGAGCTCGTCATTTCTGCAGCAGTTAGCAGCAACAACGACAGACAAGCTGTGATTAGTGAGACTGGGGCATTGGCAGCTTTCAAACTAATCTGCTCTCCTCTAAAGCCTGAGCTCAGCCTAGTACACAAAATTCACAGCAGAATAAGGAAAAGGGAATGATCTAACAAGCATGATGGCATGACGGGATCCAGCACAAGTGCCCTCTCTATCACAGAGAGTGAAATGGAAAGATACATTAAAATTAAGCAGGACAGATAAACAGGCAATAATATATGCAGTAGTCAAAGTAAGTTAGATGTATGGTCTGGGCATCTCTCAGAGAAAACAGCTGAGCCGGTTTCATCCTGTTTACCCACCGTGATGACAGTACTACCAACATCTTCCTCGCCAAGTCTGACCACTCTATCACACGTTCAGGCTTGAGTGCACCTGTTCACACAAACACTGAGCACATCTACCTGCACCCAGTGACACTAATTTGACTAATTGCCACTCACTAATATCCACTGGTTACAGACATTCCCCAGGACCTGAACCAGACATTATTGTATTTCCATCACCACAAACCAATCGCTCCAGGCAAACATCTGCAAGCAGCCTTCCTGGGACACAGCACAGCCCTTTCAAAACCTGAGAAGATGCCAGGCAAACTAGTAGACTACAAGCAAGGTCTTAGGATTCCCACTTAGAATTCCTAGTATGGCCACAAGAAGCCGGAAAATGGATCCAAAATGAAAAGCCACAATGCAGTAGGTCATGAGCTCAGAAGAACGGGACAAACTCCATTCTCCTCTGAAAGGACACGTGGTCATGTGCTTTCACTGCTCGTTGCTGACAGCGAGCCAAAGTGCTAGCGTGGGTCACAGCCAAATAAATTCTTCCAAGAGCCTTTTACCTTAATGGTAAAAAGGTTACACCATCAAGGTTCAGAGGAAAAGCAGGAATTTCGAAGTCTCCACACACCTTTGTCAGAGCTTCCCGTAGGACTGTAGTAAATAGCTCATCCTTAAGAGCAGGCTATTCTTTGCTTAAAAACAACTTTTGTTCTACTCGGAGTACTTTGACTCGCAGAAATCTACTGCACTTTTTTATGAAAACAGCATTACACTATTTACTGTGTTTTAAACTGCTACATCTTACAGGCTAGGGCTTTTCACTTAATAACCTAAACTTCTTCTAGAGGGTAAACCTGGGAGCAGGGCTGAGTTGATTTAATAGCAGCTGTGCAGCATCCACATCACAAGGGAAAGTGTCTGCATCTGGCTGAAGGGGACACAGCATACCTTCTGCTTACGGAAGTGTGATTTTTCTAAGCAGAAGGCTGGTGTGGCTCTGGTAACTGCAGAAAGCAACCACCGTGTTTTCAAGCCATTAGCAGAGCCTTGGCTCACAGACTTGGATGAGCTGGCAGCTCAGCTCTGTGTTGAGTTAGTGTCATACAAAAAGAGCTATTAGGATCCATCCTTTACACTTCTCAAAATATACTTATACTTCTCAAATACAGCTGCTTGCACCTCTTCTTGCTTGATGTACCCTTCTTTACCAGCAGCATCCTCACATTCTCCTTTCTTTTCTATTCCAGAGAAGGAATTTTTTTGGGATTGCCACTTCATTTTTTATTTCCACCATGGAAACAAAACCAAGAAGATTACTCGTTTCCATCCCTCACACACATTCCACCTTCGCACAAGAACAGAGCTGCTTCCCTTCCATTCTGCATGAAACTCTCCAATATCCAGAGTTTCCAAGGCAGAATTGCCAGTGGGTCTTGGGATGTTTCAGCATGTTTCTGTCCAAGCTCTTCTCTGCCACTGTCAGTGGCACACATTGCAACGAGCAGTCACAGGAACCTGAGGCAACCTGGTGTTACACAGGGGAGGAATTCCAAGAGGACTGGTTATGTGAACAAAGATAACTCAACATGAGTAACAGGTTCTACCCCTGGGCACATCCCCCTGATTGTAGTGTATTTCCAAAAAGCATGAGAGCTTTCTGTAGGCCATTTTAGAAGTGTAAATTCAGCTCTTGCTTCCACTATAAGGTTTGGGGCTCAGACCTTAGGATCCACTTGCTGCATGCATTTGTTTACCTCACATCTGAGACTAGTCTTACTGGATGGTAACACACAGTGGACAACACAGAAACAAAAGTGCACATTCGATACAGCTCGTTCTTATTTACAGCAGAAAACGAAAAATTGGGGAAGTAAGAGCAAAGTGAAAAAACATTTATTCAAGTCCATTTACTCTTTGTCTTACCTTCCTATGGGTCCCAGATCCCCTGAATCCTGGCTGCCTGCGTCACTGGGTGTGCTCACTGATTTCGAAGAGGGAGACATAGGGGTTGGGACTAAATAATGAAAATAACAGGTATCCCATGTTAACACATGCAGCGACTGCACTGATGAAGAGCAGTGTCAGACAAATCAAAACCAATGGACCAAAATGATAGTGGATGAATGAGTAGGAGAGTTTGAAATGGTGAAAGCAAATAAGGAAGGAAAGAAAAAGAAAAGGAAGAGAGTCAAGTGAATTTTAAGTCTTCTGGAAGTGTTAAAACTGACATGTATTTAGACAGGACTGAAAGCCCAATGGGAATCTACAGCTAATCAATGGAGAAGACACCTGTGGAAATAAAACAGGACTTGTTTTCTTGACTCTGGTTTGAAGCTGACTTCCAAAATATTTTAAAGGTACGAAGAAATATCAGGGGCTTGTCTTGTCAAAAAACTAAGTGAACTCTTCTGGTAAGGTCAAGTAGGCAACAGAACAAGCATACTTTTCAAATTCTGAATTTAAATCAAAAGCCAGTGTCCATCAGATGTGCTCCAAGGCTGCTGTGTGGAAATTACATCAAAAAGAAAAGCTAAATAAGGAAATCCAGCTAAGTTAAAATCATTTCCCAACGATGCTGAGAATACACATTAGTTTGCTTGGTGATTTGTGTTTTCTTAAGTAATGTAGGTCATACAAAATTTCCATTTTGGGTGGGACATGATTTCAACATTCAAGGAAAAGTTTCCCTTGGTTTAGACACTATTTGCCCAAGCTCTTGAAATGATTTTCTCTTTGGCTTGCCAGGGCTTTTGAAGCATATTTCATGCAAAGGCAGTTTTGTTTCCTGAAACAGGAAAGGAAGTTCACAGCTCAAGGTCAGCGCGAGTTAAAGCTCTTCAGCAAGGAAATAATAAATAAAAAGAGTAAAAATATCCTGATTTCTTTTAAAATGGTATTTCAAAAATAATAAAAATTAAGAGATGGCTCCAGTCAAGATTTAATGCAAATATTCTTCAAAGCAGCCACATTGAATAAAAGACAAAAAAGGGGTCTAATGCAAAAGCAAAGTTTCCCATTTGGTTTTAAATCATATGCATTTTCTTTTATAGATTCAACAGAGTAAAACTTTAAAATACTTTGTTATGGTTTACAATGTATAATGACAGACCTGTCAAGAGATTCAGATTTTCCATGTGGTCAAACATTTAATGCAGATTCTCCCTTAGAGACTGTCACAGAAATGACTGCAGCATGAAAAGTGAATTCATCTTCGTGACAGCCCGTTGGCAGGTTACAGGTATGCCAGGTTGTTTACATATTCCATAGTCACAGTGAGACCTGGCATCCTGTGAAGGTGGAACTAAAGCCTCCTTTGTATATTAATTGTGAGTGTATGTAAAGGGAACAAAAGAGAGCCAAATACAATTTTTACCTAAAAGGAATCATCTTACATGTGAATTTACATGTTCTTTTGATGGTACCAAACACAAAAAAATTAACTAAGATAAAAAATGATAATTTGCAACAAGAATATATGTGTTTAGTTAGCAAAATTATAAAGACATACATACTCATTCTTATATAAAAAGGAGTATTTTAAATTTTATACATTAAAAATATATATGATTTTATCTTGGGATAAAGGGAAGGGAAGGGAAGGGAATTTCTCACTTTAGGACCATTCAGTAAATGAGGCAGATCTTAATCAAGGTAACCCATAGTCAAATACTGTATATATTTTTAAACTGAAAACTTCAGTTTCTAGAACTGAAACATCAAAACCAAAAAAGAGGTCAAGCACATGAAACCAGAGCAAAAATCTACAATAGTGTCTGTTGACAAGCGTTTTTCTATTTGTGATTTGGGTGGGGTTTTTTTCCTTCTCCAGCTTCGCTTGATTTTAAAAGAAACTCAGTGGGAGTTCCCACATGACTATGCTCCTCCTTCCTTACAAATGCTTAATTTGAATTTTAGAAACAAAACTTGGGGCTAATGAAGTACAGCACTTATATTTTTGGGTCATCAGGTAGATGTGAGAGAAGATAAAACAGTCCATCAGAAAAGAAATCACCGCTGGTATGCAAAACCAACCTGCATTATGTTCATTAAAAATTCTGGAAGAAATGAAACAGATGTTTTTGGCAATGACAAGTACTCAAAATGCCATGAGCTTGTATATGTGAATGGTATGGCAGGCATTCAAACAGAAGAGTTCACTTCACTAATACAGCCAAAAATCAAAAAAGCCAAGCATGCTTTAGTAGAAAGAAAGCATTAGTTGTGGCAGAGCTGAATGCTTTACAGTGTGCTTCTCTTAAATACCTAGAGGTGGTTCTGGGGATATACCAATGCTCTGTAACAAAGCTTCTGTCTCTCTTCTTTTACGGTCTAGGTCAGAATCTTCCTGAGCTGGCTCCTTCTTCTGCTGTAGATCAGCCTGAGTTAAACCAGAAGAAAACAGAACAATTTATTTCATATATGATCAGCTCTAGCAATTATTTCACATATAATCAGCTCCAGCAACGATATATGTGGAAATATTTGTATGCACTACTGCTTAGGTACACTTTGAAATTCATTTTGATACGTTTAGGTAATCTGTGACTTTGATAATTTATACTGTATATATCAGTAAAAGTATTTTACCCTAAATGGTTAGTAAAACCAGTCTTTGAAAGGATATTTGCAAGACTTTTTAGAAGACAATGATGGAAATTTTCTGCCTCACTCATTAGGTGCAACTTACTCAACTAACAAAAAACTGACCATAGAGTAACAGGTATCAGTACCCTGAATAAAACTGGCCCCTTCCTACTTACTCCAGGATCAAGCACAAAATTTCATTGGATTTCAGTGATGTAGCTTAAGGTCCTACACTTTGCCCCAAGCACTTGTTGGAAAAAGAAATACTTCTTCATTAACTTCAACATCTAACAGGTGCAAAGGAAGAAACTAACATCTCTAAACTAGGACTTTGGCAGCCCTTGGACTACTAAAAGTCCACAAGACCCCTCCCTCTCTGCTTAGCTATCTCTACCTCTTTGGAGCTTCCACACATTAGCCTTCTCCCACTCCAATTAATGGGCACCTTAAAACAGTAGGTGCACCTGCATTAGCTAGAATCCCACAAAAAGGTTATCCTTTCTGCTGAAACCAGAGTGAGGACTTATATAGCTCCTCAGACTGGTGCTGATCTTGGTACAGGCACCAACAGAAAACCTGGAAATTCAGAAGCAGTCCCATGTTCTCCAGTTTGGACACAGCCAGGAAATACTGATTTTACAGTCAAGGCCCAGGCATATTCCCATGTTCAGCTCTTCACATGAACCACCTCACAGTATGTAAGGTTGTAGACAGCTCTCCTGCACCAGTGTGAATGGCCAAGCACCTTTGTGAGTGTCAGCCTTCACTCCTGGACCCATCTGGCACCACAGCACAGTCCATTTTACACAATTAGGCACTGTAACATTATCTGTAGAGATGGCTTTCGGGGCCAATGGAAAGTTCCAACCACCACAAGATCTCCACGAGGCCAGAGCCAGGGGACAAAGAGAAAGGACCTAAAAGCTCCCTCGAGCCACAAGCTTGGCACCCTTCCCTCTAGTTCTTGAGTAATGAGCACTGAAAGCGTTACCATTTAAAGGTCTGCTTACAGAGGACTACCCCAGTGACTCCAGGAGCCTCACTGGGGCGTGTGCTCTAACTGCACAAATGTGGCTCAAATGAAGAAAGATTAAAAAGACAGACAAAACTGGAAGGCTGATTTCTTGGATCACATCACATTTCCACGGTAATTCCATGAAATTCATGTACAATATTAAAGTGTCAGTTTAAAAGGAAACCAGTTATTAGTAAAGGATAACAGGTGCTTTAAACTATAGTAAGTGTTGACATTTGAAGGAAAGGAAGCATAATCACTTAATGCTTCTCTGACTTTGCATGAAAATGAATATCCACTCCCTGTCAATTCTCACCTCTATTCCACTAAGTGACTGAATAAAAAGAAGTACAAATGCCTTAATGAAAAACCTAATGCATATTGTCAAGGACAAATAAACTAATATGCCAATCAAACTTTAACAGAACTGAAAGATGCATCCATGCCAGAAGATGAAAATGCAATTGCAATTATGTTTTACTTTACTGGAGAATAATAATTGTAAATCTGTTACCTTAGCTAGTAATCAAACTAGTCTTCAGAGTACAAAAATACATATTTAGATAGTAATGGCTTGAAAAAACGTGAGTCCTCTTTCTGTCTTTTCCCACTCTCCACTCCCTTTCCATTGAAGGAGAGCCCAGCAAAAAGCACTGTGGCAAATCAATTTTTCTTTCTCCATACATATGCACATCATGTTGTCTAAACTGTTGTCATTTGACAGTGCCATGGTTTTAAAAGCACTTCCCTCATCCCAACATTTTTGACTAAAAATAAGCTTTTTGATTTCAAGGTTAGCCTGACGTGGGTTTGAGTATCTCATTCCACACGAGAGATACCTTGGGACATGCAACACTGAGATGTCAAAACCTCAGCAAGCCCCTTGTGCAAGCATGAGCTGTCTAAAAGGTGGTTTTGAAAATTTACCTCTTTTTTCTTCCTTTCTTCCTCCTTCCGTTTCTTTTCTTCTCTTATCTGAGCCAAACGTTGTTTTTTGCGCTCAAGTTCTGCTTTTAAATCACTTTTGTCTGACATTTTGACTCTGTTGGAAACAAAAGTATGGAGATCAAGGTGAAAATTGAATGATTTTCCCATTTACTGAAAAAAAGATTGTTAATTATATCAGAAGTAGGGCTTCTAAAATTGCAACAAATATATTTCTATATAAACACCGGTGCTTGGACTATACTGACATTATAGAAAGCAGAGCATTTTCTTCGCAATTTTCATTTCAAGACTTAGACCAGAATATCACCAAATATGGAATATATTTTCAGATTACCACTACTAGAAAATTCCTTTGTGAAGCAAACCTATTTCTGTTCAAAATAATGCTTTAATGCTTTCAAAGTGAAGCTAAAGTCTTTTGATTTTCATGATGTTCAGCATCTCTGCCAGACTACTCAGATCCACAAATATATTTCAAGTACCAGAATGAGATCTGCCCCAGACAGCCCCATATTTCTTAGACCAGTAATGATTTTACTTGCAAAAATGCAAATGGGAGAGCTTTTGCTTCGGCAGGTGCCTTGCACAGCTGCCAGGCAGGATCCCCTATTTCACCAACACAGTCCCAGACAGATCATCATCTCAGTCTCAGTATCCTTCACACATTCACCCCTCTGGTGAGCTCTCTCACCAAGGTATGAGCTATCCTGCACAGGAATCTCCTCCACCCTTTCCAGGGAAAGCTGGGCCATTCCCCCAAGAAGCTGCAGACAAGGAACAAAACCACGCAACCCAGCAAATCTAAGTTTCTCTTTAATGAAGCAGCACGTTGCTCTGCCAACAATCTTGTGTTCAGACCATCTTTCCAAGAGGCAGGAGACATGCCTAACAATCCTGATTTCATGCCAACCACACAAACTTGGCAAAAACATTTCTTCTGAGATACTGAAAGACCTCTTCCACCATTTAAACCCATTTTTCTTTAGGAGGGTGATGTGAAGCCACAAATACTCTTTGTCTTTTAAATCTACATCAGCCTAGGCTGATGTACACAAGCCTTGAAAATGAAGGGTAAGGAAATAAAAAGTCATACTCTACAGATACAGACCCAGATCTTTAAAGAAGATATTATACCAATCTTTTTCTACCATTTTAAAACCCCACCAGTGTTGCACAAATCCATAACTTAAGTCACAGATTATTCATTGATTTTCTAACATTATAATCATTACAAACTGCAATCTAACTGTATCAATACTGATTTTCTTACTAGGACTTTGTTTCAAAGACAGTTCTGACTAATACAGACATTCACAAAACGAGTTAACTGTGCCTTTCCTGTTCACACATCACCGCCTGTATCCACCGCTGCAACTCAAAATCAATCAGCTCAATGGCAGTGCCATGTATATGCAATGGAAGTCTATTGTTCACTTGATGCATGGGAAATTCGAACGTCAACTCTCCATTAATATAATGAGAACTCTACTCACATTACTGGGTGGGTGGATGACCAAGAGTAAAATTATATGCTAAAAATTACATGGCACTTTCACCCATCATGAATTTCTCTGCAGCCATCAGCTTCCTCCTCAAAATGACAAAGGAATAGTTAGCCTGTGACATAGAGGATATTGCCAAGAAAACATCACCTGCACATTAAGCACAATCTCAGCCCCAAATGCTTTGTTGCCTTTGCAAGCATTTTCCTTTAAGGAGAGAATAGAATAACATCTGGAATCAGACAAGGAAACCATTTAATGAAAAGGACAGGCATAAGAGCAGCTCAAACTCCAGCTCACACTGCCACAGATTGTGCACTTCAGCAGCTGGCAAGGCACCCTTTCAAGGCTGGGTGGCTCCTGGTTCAATCCACAGCAGCTGACAGCAGATGGTATTGCTAGGCAGGACATTCAGCTGCCAAACAATGGGACCACTGGATACACTGGCTGCATGTGCAGGACCACCATTTCTTTACTCCTCCATCACTCTCATCATATTCACAATAGTATTGCTATCAACTGGAGAAAATCAAAACTGTCAGAAAAAAATTGCATTTGATATCTATATATAAGAGATATGATATATATATATCTCTTATATATATATTTGATATATATATATATAAGAGAACTAAGCAGTAGCACCCTAAACAACATTAATCTGTGTGATCAGTTGACGCCAGCGAGCTAGTTTTCACAGGAGAAATGCCCAGAGAAAAAAAACAAGCATTTTAATGGCAGTGCAGGTAGTGTTTTGCCTACCAATCTGTTCAGGATTTCTGTTGTCCCTCTTAGATATGGTTGAAATCCTATTTGAAGTCATTTTCCTAATCTGTTGCACACATTTGAATTCTGATTATGAAGTTATCCCTCGGAGCCCTTTGGACTAGGTAGAGTTTTAGCAACCTTTTAGTTCTGCAGTATGGCAACAGAGAGAGAGCTCCTGTTTCTATGCAAAAAAAATATGCAAATGCATTTTAAGGCTCCTGACAGAAACCCTGAGGGTTTGGCATCCCTTTCAAGCTGTTTGTCAGACATCAGTGAATGGCTTTCTAAAAATTCATTCCCTTAATGTCAGCTAACTAGCTTTTCCCCTGATTTGAGCATCAATGGTTTAGTGCCTGGCCCCTTTTATACAATGTTCCAGTCAGGGTGATCAAATCCTATTATAACTTTGCTCTATTTTTAACAAAATAGATCTTACATACAACAATGTATTGAATTTCCTTCAAAGAATGTTGCCAGAGCTCAGTTACATACTTTCATCTCATGCCTGAGCTCCCCAGACAGTTTACCAACCTGCAGACTGGAATTTTAGCACAAATTAACACCAAGGGTGTGTAACCACCTTTCTCAGATGCCAGCAAGCTGGTAGCAGGCAAGGAGGCAAGTGTACTTATCACTCTGCTTGGCATTAACCATGGTACTGGGAGCAAATTTCTAATGCATGCCATTCTGAGTGACAAAAGGCATGCTGCACCAAGAGAGATAGAGGTAAACAGTAAAAAATATTTACTTTCAACATTCTCTGGGGTGCAGATGACAGCCCAAGGCTTATGCATGACCTAACCTCCAGCCTGGGAGAAGGCACTGGTCCGAGGGAATCACTGAGGAGCATGTTTTGTACTGAAGCAATTAAATCCGCTGTGTGGGAGAAGGAACACATAGAAACAAACACACTGAATGTTAAGTGTAGAAATAACTTGCACAGCAGGGCAACAGCCTGGGGCTCCCCTCCTCAAGGGGAGATCTTAGATCAATTTTTATTTGTTTGGCCCAGTTTATTGTTATGGTTTTAAAAGGGGAGAGAGAGTTCTCCCACTCCAGAAGAGCTTACCTCACATGCTAGCAAAGGTTCTTGTACCAGGACCTTGTACAGAGAGCACTCGCCTGAACTCCCAGTACTCGGAGAAAATTCTCCTTTCTTTGAGATACTGAAGAAAGGAGCTGGCTCCTCATGGCATGACTTTTAATGAAACTGAGTGTTCTGTTTCAAGATGTCAGTTTTCCCCAAGTGCATTCAACATGCCTCAGAGTCCCCTCTTAGGCTTGGAAATACAGTTAATTCCACTTACACACCAGACGCAGCACCATGGCAGCTCCCCAGGCCTGTGCACAGGCAGTGCTGGCCTCTGGGGACTGCTTTGTGGGACATCACCATCTCCTGGCTTGGCTCACAGCACCTTAGATGCCCATAGCGTACATGCAGAGCGATCCCTACCATCAGTATAGGTAAAATCAAAAGAGTCTGGGTATCAGAGGATGTGATTCCACTTTTCCTAAAGCAGATATTTAAAAGCAGCTAAGATTAGGCATGCCCCAAAGTCACCAGTTCCTCTCTAATGATGATAAAGGGCCCTGGGTGATCTGCATTAGGTTCTAGAAATCTCCATCATAAATGTCTCAGACAGGTTGAGAAGAATCCTGTCCTTAATACGCTCCCAGCAGTTCCTTTTAGCTGGTCAGTGTATGAAACAAGATATTTGAAAGACAATTTACATTAATCTTAAAATAATGATGATGTTTGCCAAACTTCTCTGCTGTACAGAACATATGCCAAACTAGTCCACTAAGCTCATCCCACAGGTAGTAACATCCCACAACAATTTCATTTGTGGTAGCAGTAAGAATATAAACATGCAAACAACAGCATTTTATTCTCGACTGGACTAAAAGCCATGCAAGTACTTTAACAGGTACAAGCCAGTTTTACTACAGCTTTATAAGCAACAAGGTCTTTATCAATGATCAATATCACAGTATTTGAGCAGATATTTTTTCAAAGCATTTATATGAGAACTTAAGAGCAGAAACAGTCACAGGTATCTAAAAAGGTTTATTTGAATTTCAGTACCAATAAGTTGATACTTATTAGAGTAATAAAACCAGAAGAACAGGTACCAAGAGTTGCAAGACGTGTACATAGGTTGGATTAAATATAGGAAAACAATAAGTCCAAAATGTCCAGTGCATAACAAATAAAAGAAAAAGAAAATTACAACAGGCACACTTTTTAAGTAGAAGAAGTAAACAATACATAAGATCTCCCTTCTCTTCAAGCCTGTTTTTTATATTTCCTAGAATAGCATTTTGCCCACATGCCTTTGCCAAGCTCATCTAAAAAGAAACCTAAGTTTCCAAATCTGGTAGGACATTAAAAAAGCAGACAATTTTTACTGCTTCTTTGGTGTTTGCAGGATTTTTACACGCTGTTCATTCAGTAGGCTGCACTAGAGTAGAAATTTTACCCTTCATGAGCCTTGAGGTCTTTCCTGGTTTGTGACTTCCTGTGTTGTCCTTTTCGTTATTATCTCCATTGCAATTACCAAAGGGGTTCATTAAATACTGTTACATACGGCATTAGTCATCCTATAAAACTAATTATAAATAATTGATTCACTAATATACTTCTGTGAAATAAATAGGCACCATCTAGTATTTAGAGATGCTGTACATGTATTATTCATATGCCTTCATAAATAGCCAGTTACTGGAGTCCAAAACTGCAAAATGTATTCATGTGAAATGCAAAGGATGTTCCACAATAAAATATATTAGGCAGTGATTTTGGTTTTAAAGAACAGGTTTATAGAGTGGGAGTGCTATTACTATTGAAACTCTCCCATATGAAGTGTTCCACTGGAAAAAAAATTGCTCATTTCTATAATGTACCATATTTATTTCTACTTGGTACAAATTAGCATCTTTCCGACAGTTAGGAATATTATATATTTTTATAATAGAAAAAAATTCCCATGAGATCTACCTATGACTTCTACAACTGTAAAGTGTGCATGCAAAGTATGAAACTGTACAAAGCAGATAAATATCTTTGGTCTGCAAGAAACCAGAGGGAGTTGCTACCCTAGTATAAATGCATTCTAATATATCGCATTCATTTGAAAATAATGTTTGAAACACACTTCAAATGGGCAAGAGAGGCTAGAAGCATCTCAACAGCAATTTTTAAATAAACATGAGTGCCTCTTTTCATCATGCATCAGAATTTGCACTTGACTTCAGTCGAATAACATAAATAATTTTGCTAAATGGGCATATCAATGTTTACAAGATCACAACAATGAGCAAATATTTGCAGCTGCAAAAACCTAGCATTTGCAGAATTTAAAGGAATCTCCTGTGTGTGATGAATTCAGGAAAACACTAAGTAAAATTGGAGACACTAAGTATTTTTTCTACATAACCTTGAGGCAAAATAGTCAGGCTTTTTACACTGCATATGTTTATTTATCTATAAATAAAAAAATGGTTGTTAAGTGTTACATTTCAGGGAACGCACCATTTTTATCCTTCAGCTTCTGAACATTTCTAGCAGATGGGCAAAGGTCTTGTACTTCGTTCCGTAAAGGTTTACAAATCACAGGCATCCAGAGATTTGATTCTGTGCTTCCTCCTGGTTGCTATGCAACAGGTCAGCACATCTCTAGCCTAGTTATTTTAATGCTGACGGAGTATAAGGTACGTATCCACAACTGCTCAGTTACTCATTCCTTACAATCTACTACCATTTAATCTTTTCATTCTTGTTCTTCCATAATATCCCTACTACAAAATTAACTCAGTTTCAGCAGAATTGTAGGGTCCCCACAAAGCAGCATGTGAGCAGAACTCCACTACTGCCCATTCTTCCAGCACCAGGAGTAGTGTCAATGAAGCAACACCTTCTTTCCATCCCTTTCTCTAATGCCCCTTTAGTCACTTAAATTTACCATGATCTTTTCAATTCCAACAAACCTAGTGCCATGGAAGAGCCATCGAGGTTGAAGGGAAGAAGCTGCTGGCAACAACTCGCTGGAGACGAGCAAGAAACACACAACGTTCCAGCAAGGAGTAGAATGAACTCTAGGACTACCTACTAACATATCGCTCTAGCCAAACTGCTGCACATCTTGCACCAAATATGCTCCCTTTATACTGAGTCCCACAGAACCAATTGCATGTATAATCTCAAAGAAAACTGGATTTTAAATAGGTCTTTTCAAGTGTCTTGGATTTTCTCTCAATAAGCATTAATGAGCACAGTGACCTCAGATGTGCTGCTGCGAGATGGTCCTCAGTGATGCAGCAGCCAATACTGATTTGTACTTCCCAGGAATCTGACTCAGGAATTGTGCCCCAGTTACAATGTTTTTAACAAAATGATGTTTTTAACAAAACAACCCCTTGCATGCTTGACAGCTTTTAGATCTTGTAATATAGAAGAGATTCCTAAGCATTCTTCATCACTTCCCTCTCTATCAGCTTCTGTCTCTGTTACCTTTTACTGTTTGGCTGCAGTAACATGCAGTGCTCCATATGTGGCTCTGTATAAGGCTGGGAATGGACATAGTGAAATTCAAAATTTTGTGACTCTGCGTTCCCCACATATTAACTGGTCTTCCTCATGGCACCATGTTATTTTCTGTCAATTTCCCAGCTTGCTCCAGAGAGGAACTGCAGGATGAACAGATCAAGAGCAGCCCTGCTGAGAAGGAGCTGGGGATGCTGGTGGATGAGAGGCTGGACATGACCCAGCAATGTGCATTCACAACCCAGAAAGCCAAACATGTCCTGGGCTGCACCAAAAGCAAGGTGAGGGAGGGGATTCTGCCCCTGCACTGTGCTCCAGTGAGACCCCACCTGGAACACTGCATCCAGCTCTGGGGTCCCAGCGCAGGAAGGACAAGGACCTGTTGAAGTAAGTCCAGGGGAGGCCACCAAGTTGATTAAAGAGATGGAGTACACCACCTATGAGGAAAGGCTGAGAGATTTGGGTTTGTTCAGCCTGGAAAAGAAAGGGCTTTGGGGTGACCCAATTACAGTTTTCTGGTACCTGAAAGGAGCCTACAAGAAAGAGAGAGAGACTTTTTATAACAACAGCAAGTGACAGGACAAGGGGAAAGGGATTCAAACTGAAAAAGAGTAGGTTTAGATTGGGTATTAGGAAAAAAGCTTTCACTGTGAGGGTGGTGAGGCACTGGAACAGGTTGCCCAGAGAAGCTGTGGATGCACCATACCTGGAAGTGTTTAAAGGTCAGGTTGGATGGAGCTCTGAGTGAAAGGTGTCTCTATCCACTGAAAGGGGCTTTGAATTAGATGATCTCAAAGGTCTCTTTCAACCCCAGCTGTTCTATGATTCTGTGACCTAGCAAGAAAATTTAAAGATGTTTTCTGACAGCAAAAGACAACCAAATGCAAGCTGTAAATTGGTAAGATTTTAGAGATGGCTAACGTGAGAGAGGTAACAATCTAAACCTCAAGCTGCAGGTCACTTACCTAGAAAAATAAGAGCCTTGCATTACACGTTTCTGATTTCAATTTCTTTTCTATGTATTTCTTATACAATTCTCAGATGTCAATGCTATCTGCTGCTATCATTGATATGACCACTTCTTCAAAACCTATATAAAATATCTTGTTCATCGTAACAGTACCAAAATGCCTCCCATGGGTAAATTTAATGACTTACTAAAACCTAACATAGAATTTTGCTTCAAGATCTCTACTAGTCTCTCCTGAAGTGGAACAAAGACTTATTTTCTCCATCCTGAAAATATTTCAGACATTAAAACATGTACTTTCATTCCATATGGGGGGTAAAACTGACCCCTCTGACTTTTCTACCCTCCTCCTGAGATAACCCTAGTGGTACACAGCCAGCAAAGTGATACTTAAAGCCATTTACCCAAACATGAAAAATGCATGCTCCAGTGTCTGTTTCTTAACCCAGTTATGACAACTGCCAGGGAGACATCAGAGAACACGCTATGCTGCCATCACACATCCTTTGCTGGAAGACTTACCCAGACACCATTTCTTTCTTATAATAAAATATGCTTTGCTTTGCCACTAATGTCTGTAAGGATGTAACTAGGTTAAAAATATTACACATTGATTTCATCTCTGAAGTCAAGACAGCTAAAGATTTAAAAAGCAGGGAAGAGCCCTGGCTCTGAGAAATATAGAGAAAGTTCTCAAAAAGTAGAATAAACAACACTACCGTTCCCTTTGTACTTCCCAGGGCTTATCTGGATGTACTAACAAAGCAGGATGAATGCTCAGAGCCTGCCTTAGCCACTCATCCCTGCTGACTGACAGAAGAGAAAAAAGGTATGTCCAGGTAACAAGGCAAGATGATAAATGCAGATGTCTAACAGCATAATTTAAAGGACATCTGCAAAGAATTTGAATATGAGAGGGGACTAAGAACCAAGAAATCTATGTCTTCCATTTATCTTTTCTGTGATTTAAGCATTCCACCCAAATAGCAGGAACATGTTTGGGGGTTTGTTGGTTTGTGGTTTGTGGTTTGTTTGGGGATTTTGGGGGGGGTGGGGTTTGGATTTACATTGTCTTGAGAAGACTGAAACCCATATTCCTAAGGTGACTGTTGGCTAATGGGTGAGAAGGACTGGAGGAATGGCAATTGCATTCTTAACCATTGAAGCTATTTTCTATTAATTTCTTTTCTGCAAAGATTCATTGGACCAGAAGAAGCAGATGCAAGAGAGCGAACATTAATCCCTAACAGAGGCCCCCGGGTTCTAGTCTTTGTTTCAGGGTTAGTTTATATTATATGCAGTGACTGTTTAGTTTACAAGACAATGCTGTATTTAGCATCTGGAGCCAAAGACTCCTCTTTCTTTCTGGGCATTTGAAGCAAGGTGCTGAAGAGTCCTTTCTCTTTCTCCCACATGCTCTGTTGCACCCAAAGAAACTTTAGACTTATATGGAGCAGCTTCAGTGGGAAAGACTGGGAAGGTACCTACTGCAGAAGACACATAGGTTGCTGGTCAGAGCACAGATGAAGGTAAATACCTCTTCAAGCAAAGGCAAAAATTACCTTTACTCCTTTACTTTAAGTGGGTCCCATTAAAACTAGGGTCCATTAAAAGCAGGAGCAGATGCTGTCAGCTGCAGCTCAGCATGGAGCACACAGTCTGGCAGATGGCCTCCAGGAATGTGAACTGAATGGAGCAGCCTTGGAGAGACAGAGAGCAGATACCTGGGCCGTTGAGTCTGGGGGTTCAAGGGTAAGAACACATCAGAAAAGGGCAAAAAAGGTGAAAAACTGAGTTTTTAGAGACTGTCTGTGCTTCAGGAGCTAGGTGACAGTCATGCTGATTTCTGAGGACAGCAATTTTAGTTTCTGTTTCCACACCATTCTGTCAGTTTAGACGCAGCTGACCTTCCCAGGCACCATAAGAACTTCTGGTTTGGGGAACTCAAGTATGGATTCCAGGTTTAAGATGTGGGCACGCTCTGCACTTTAAGCACAGCCTCCTACGAAGGCAAGGCTGGCTGCACATGAGCTCTTCTGTCCCACACATGCACGTATCTCTCAAACGCCCTGGCTTCCACTGAGAACAAGTTTGGCAAATGGGCTGACTGAGAGCAAAAGCAAACAAGTCCCCAGGCTAAATGGTGGGGCACTCAGACCCCTGGAGCACACTGCAGGACTCCTCCAGAAGCAAGCCTCAGTGCATGGCCCACTACACCAGGACCTTGGCGCCAGAATTTGAGACCAAGACATTAGTTCTAGACCACCAGTCCTCTTCAAATGGGGAACACGATATAGGTAGTTGTGGAAAATAGATCAACGACTGCTAGTGGCTGTGGACCACTGAAGGTCCACAAGGCAATCAGAAGTGGCCCATGTCTGGTTTTCAGCCACATCAAACTGTTAAACTGGTTCCAACAGGTAGTCTTGAGGATTAAGAGCAGAACATAGTTTTAGAACGCTACAGATCATTGAAGTATCACAAGAGAGAACCAGAGAGAACCCAGGAGTAATTTGGTAATAGTTAATCATTTAGAAAAAGTGGACATTATGTGACATGAGAAAGCACAGCAGTCTTATTGACATATGTATATACACATACACACTACCTCAAGAAAAATAACACAAAGATGGGAGGCCAACAACTTTAATCATACTTACTCCTGATTCATCCCTTGACTTAGTGAGATCAGAAACTTTCTGGGGAAAAAATTAAACTTAGTTAAACTTTATTGAATGAACACTGAGGAGGCATGATCTCCACTTAAAAACTTCAAAATCAATACTAGTAGTAACTAATACTACTGCTGCATTTTATTATAATTTTGCTCAAAAAGACTCATGTATTTGTCAGTATGGAAGTCTAGAGTTTTTTACTTCCCTGTCCCCTGAGTCATTGATAAGTAAACGACAAAATCCAGTAAGTGTTATGTACATGAAGGCTGCTGTAAAAGGTGTGGACAGCACCAGTAGTAAGGCTGAAATATGGGGGTTTTTACATCTCAGCCCTGTACAGAAAATACAATTTATTGTCATCTTTTGAGATCTTTGCTTTAAACATATGGGAAAAATCCTAAAGCTCTTTAATTTATAATTATCAGAAAAAGTACTAAATTTGCACAAGGTGTTTTTAATATATTTGCAGTGATCCTTAAAGGCTGAGAAAGTAGGCTTTCCTGCATTTTCTTGCTATTCAACTTTCTGTGAAAAAGAAAATATTGTGGGAAATAAAGGGACAGTTTTCCCACGGGCTCTTTCAGTACAAAGAGAGAATGGCATCACTGTTTTTTTTATTTTGTCTCCAGTACAATAGCCTCCTATCCCATCAGCACAATTTTTGCTGTATTATTATTACTACTGTGGAGACAGTGAAAGGCAAGAATACAACATTCACAGGCTTTGCCAAGTGCAGCAGATTATGTACATGAATAGCTAACTGCACACTAGGGGATATGATTTAGGTCAAATTTCTTGTTTCATTCCAAAAGGTTATAGATTTTTAAGCCATTCATTGTTCAATGCACCACACAGTTTACAGCCATGAGTGCATATAACCTGAACTATCTTTTCCCTGGTTTTTGCAAAAGTAATTTGTGTTCCTAGGCAATGAAGACTGGCAGAAGTTGATAGTCTGTAACAAAGTGCTATAAGCGTGTGACAAAGTTCTATGAGCAGTTACAGCTAAATCGGACAAAGAATTAATTCATTTAAGGGCAAGCTAAGATCCAAAATACTTCAGAATTATGATACAAACCACCTTCTGGTTCAGCAATTGCTCAACACGTAACTAGAAACAAACTGATGAAAGAAACAACGTCATATGACTTTGAATAGTGAGATTAATGAAAATGGCAAATCTTTTATATTACTTAAAGAGAAGATAAACATGTATTATGAAACAAGTCACATGAGTTTAGACAGTCCCCCAACTTTGTGCTGTGAGAATCTGAGAAGCAATTCTTTTGAAAGCTCAGTGTCACTAGAACAGTCCTTAAACCAGGACAGACAGGTTCCAATATAAGAAAACATTAGAAACAATCTGGGTTGGTTTGGGTTTTTTCCTGTAGCCCTTTTTTATAAAATATTTTAATTTCTGGAAATATACAATAGCAATCATTTGAAATGTCTTTGCCCCAATTACCAAGTGACCTGGTAACCACTCTGATCCTAACAGTGGTGGCCTAATGTGCAAAACACGAAACAAGGGCATGCCTTGAATAGTAGGGATTTAATACAGCTGTCTATGCCCTTTAAAAGCTAAGATCTGTGTTAATGGATACAAAACGGAAGGGCTGAATAGTTTAAGGCAAGAGAAATCCATATTTTCCCTGCATGTGGTCTAAGACCTACAGTGATTAACTTTCAATACTAACACAGAATAGCTTCAGTACTAACATAGCATAGCTTTTTCTGTCAAATTCAGCCTGATAATATTAGAATCAAGGAAGGCTTGATATAAAGTGATATAAATAGATAAGAAATATATCCTTCATTATACTTACTTATATTTAATCGTACTAGGCAGTTTTCTGTCTTTGCATTGCTAGAACTCCCCATTGCTAGAACACAAAACACACTGCATTTTTATGCTGGGCTGAAGTGAAAAATTAATAACTAAGGAGCAGGATTTGGAATTATTTGTACCACATCACAGATGGAGGGAGAAGAGAACAAGGTACTAATAATATTTCTCTGCTAGGGAGAGAAAACAAAGGGGCGGGGAAGTGAAGGCCAGCGAGCAGGGTATGTGATGTTAAGACTATTGAGGAAAAGAGAAAAGGGTAAGCCTCAAAGAATGATAGCAAGAGGGAATGGAAATGTGAAGAAACGGTATCACTGTAAACAAAAAGTTATGTCTTTAAAAGAGTCCCTCTGTAATTGTTTTCTGTGGAGTAGCAATAAATGAGCCTTTCTCCTTTTATGGAATTATAGAATAATTCATTAATTATTCTAGGGCCAAGCAGGGACAGTCAGACAGCACCTGGGGAACACACAGGGTAGACCTGCACTGCTCCAGAAAGGCTCCCAGGAGGTCTGTTCCTCAGGCTGATATAACTTGTCACTCCATATCAGGTAAACTGATTCACATGCATGGGAGCAGTGTTAAATATAAAACATGTACTTTTACTCTAAGATTAAGAGCCAAGAATCACAGGAGACACCTAAGAAGCTATTATTCATCAGGTAACACAGGCATCTGCACACAGGTCAATGCAGGAGTTAGACAGGGACTCATACGAAGTTAAGTCTAAAACTCTCATTTCCTTCAATAGCGTTTGGAGAAGTATTGTGGCTTTCAAACAGTGATGGCAGCTGATTTCTGCCATCACTCTAGAGGCTAGGTTCACCACCAGAGAAGTCAGAGAAAAACTCCTGTTACAGTCAGCAGTGGTAGGGCTGAGATCTCTGTCCTTAAACTTCAGCATGGAGCTACACTGTGCTGCCCACAAAAGGCTTCAAGAAACTGTCACTCCTGCTCCATGCCTTCTCCATGTTGCACTGCACTCCCAGATACTCATCAGAATGGTTTTGCCTCAAAAGGTACAACAAAAAGAGCTGAAGAAGCTCAGTTAAAAGGAAGGGGTATAGTTTTAAGCTCAGGAGGAGTTGGTACATCACCTGTCACAGATGATCAGAGGTGTCTTGTATCTGTAAGATCTAGTGGCTCACACATTAGTCTGCTTCACAGCTTCCTGCAGCTCCTGCCATCTGCCTGAAGTAGCCATTTTCCCAGAAAAGTTGGCAAGATGATACCACATAAAATGAACAGTACTGGGGGAGCAAGCTCATGTATACTGCCTTATTTTGAGTGCTTGCAGATGGCCAAGCAAACAACAGCTCCCAATGTCATCTCTAACAAAAAAGAGCTAGTACAGTTTTAGATGGATTATTACCAAGTAGCAAAAGGGACATATTGCATCTATCTGAGATTTAGACTGAGTCAGGGTCTCTTTGTTAAGCAGTATCATTTCTGCATTACCATTTCTGCCTGCTTACAAACAGCTCAGGGGAAAACCATTCGAGCCCTCATCTGGAAAGCAAGCCCCCATATGGACACATGAATGTGTACTCACCTGCAGGACTTGTGTTGCTCTAATGAACAGAAATAAGCTGCACTGGCAAAAGTACAGTTTTACTAACACAAGTTGTGTCTGTACTGAGGGCACTTTGCCAGCATATTCCATCACTATTTCAGCTGGAACATGTCCCTTTTAAACACAGATTACATCTAGAGTCATTATGGTTTGTTTCATTTAAGGTTTAAAAAAAATCTGAAAGTATCAGATGAGTATTGCACTGAGAGGTCATTATGTCTGACTGTGGCTGCAGAAAGCCTGAGACTGTATCTCTGCAGGTATGAATCATCCCATGCACCTCAGTGTTACCTTCCTCCAACTCCTCTGAAAATTAAAGCCCATGGATAGGACAAGGAGGATCATTCTGTTAACATCCCACCACCACCTCCAAGCAGTAACTCCTTTTGGCACTAGGTGTTGGTAACTCTGAAAGATTCCTAATTATTACTTCTGCTGCTGGTCAAACCAAGCCAAAGGAGCTCAGCAGGGAACTTGTGGCACAGCCCTGGTTAAGAAGCCTGAGTAGTCCGAGAGAGTAACCATGAATATGTTTAAAAGCTCTGCAAGAAGCTAAGTTTGAGGAGCTGAAAGATACCACATGATTACCTGAATCATTAGCAGGAGTAAGTGAAGCTTTGAAAAACAACACTGCCTTTCAATACCCTTACGTTTTTTCTATTTCAATCCCTTATCTTTTTCCCTTCCAGCCCATTTCACATCATTGTCCAATATCCTGCAATGGTGCGACCTTTAACACAACCCATTGCAACCAGCTCTATCTAGTATTTCCCCGCTCTCTTCTTGCAGGCAGGAAAACAGATGGCAGCAAGGAATGCTTCCTGAAATCTGTCTTACAAAAGTAAAGAAGACCAAGAGACTTGATCTGTTAATTTATTTGAAAATAAGGCAGGCAAGTTCTTGCTGCATCATTTACAGTACCTACACTGAAAACAGCTGCTAAAGCAAAGCTTTTATCTATGGGAGGCATAACAGGAACCAGAAACCAGGAGTTGGAAAAATACACTGGAAAACAAATGCATTTCAATAATGAAAAAAATAGCCACTGAAGGGCATCACAAAGGAGGGCAGCTCACTCCCCTTCCTTCTATAGAAAGAGCTGGAAGGTCAGCTTCTTAATTTAAGATCTGTGGGATACAAAAGAATATTTCCCTGACTATTCTTTGAGTAGCCAGATTTCCAAACTTCCAATAATTACTGCATGTGATGGGTGTGGTTTATTGCTGCTCTTTTAAAGATTCCTCCCTTTAACTGTGGATAAGGCAGCACTACAGTTAGTGCATTTTTACGGTAGACTAATTTGAGGCAGAGGTGCTTAGAGCTCAGAGAAATCTAGCCAGTCCAACTCTAAACAATCTTTTGGATCTCCACATACCTAGCCCTCAGAAGTCTCGCTTATCAAGGAAGATGATGGCAAGTCCCAATATTCAAAATAGTCTGTTCATAGAAAAGGTACAGAAAGGGCAACACATTTTGTAGTTTTATGGACTATAAATGTCTGATTTTGGGAAAAGAAAACAAAGCAGAGGATGGTTATCAGAGTGAGCACTCCTGTGGAGAGGAGACCTGGATGCAGTCCCAAGGTTTCTGTTGAAGAAACCCATTATTGCAGAAAAATGCTGCAGAGAAATTAAAAATGGAATTTTATCTGCCTTCACTAACCGTGGAAAATGTAACTGGAAATGCCATCTTAAATGAAAATAAAAACCAAAAAGAAAGAGCTTAAAAGAATCAGAATAGCCAACATAAAACTTTTCCCCATTAACTTAGCAAGAACAAATGAGGCACTTCAACAAAGCACATTGGTAGTGACAGAAATTAAATTCCCTGATTGCTCTGATAAGACCATCTATCAGGAGACAGGCAGTCCTGGGTCTTGAGATTTCCATTCTGAAACAGGTTTTGCAGTCCTGTGCTTCATGGTATTTAGTGCAATTTCCAATGTAATTTAAAGTCCTCATGCAGAAGCGAAGCACTGACAAAACCCTGTATGTCAGGATAAATTGCCAGGTGCAAGTGCCAAAGTCACATGCCAACTTCATGTCAGGTCCTTCCATCTCATCCCCTCTGTATCAGCAGGTTAGATTGCTTGATCTGCCAAGAAGCCTCATGTTATATGTATTTATAACTCAAATCTGTACTTTCTGTCAATGGTAATATTGACAGAAAAACAAACTTTTTCCCAGTCTTTAAAATGGGGGCTTTGTCTAGGAAATCTGGGGCCTAATGTTCTCTGCTAACCATGGGGGATTCCCAGGAGGATGTAACTGTAACAACACCTTTTTAAAAATCTATTTCAATGGACTACCAGTGAAAAAAGGCTTCTGGCTGACTCCCTCCTTCTTTCACCTTTTAGGTGAGAAAACCTTAGGAAGGGGAGAAGATCTATTTACTGTTCTCTGTCGTCCTGGACTTGAGTAAACCCACTACCGCTCATGCTGTGCGAAGAATGATAGATGAAAAACTTTTACCACCCCATTCTGCTTTAAGCTGTTCAGCGCTCAGGCACCAGCCGGGAGCCTGCGGCCGCCACTCGCGGCCGGGGCCGAGATGCGCCCCAGGGACCGGAGCAGGTGC
>VZRQ01004342.1:524891-571867 GCA_013397975.1 Machaerirhynchus nigripectus
CGGCTCAGTGTCCCCGCCCGGCCCCCCAGCAACTCCGGCCTGAAGTGCGCTCGCTCGGCTCCTCCGTGCTCCCCTCGCTGTCACCCCCACAGTGGCACAGGCTTCGCCCGAGGAGCAGCCGAGCCGGCAGCTGCGCGGCTGCCCGGCTGTCAGCACAACACCGGCTTCACCGTCAGCCCCACGACAGCCCAGGCAGCATCCATCGCCACCTCCACAGCATCCCCGCCACCATCCTCGCGGCAGCAGCTGGCAGCCTCACAGCGGCTTAGCCATCACCCTCTAAGCTGCCTAGGATATCCCCCCCAGGCCAGCCTCACCATCACCCTCACGGCAGCCAGGCCATGAGCCCCGTAGCAGCGTGGTCGACTGCCATGAGGGCACCAGGCTTCTGCTTAGTCCTGTCCCTTTCTGGAAGAACAGGGAGAGCTCCAGAATGCATGAACGAGACCAAGCGTTCATGGTTAAATAAAGACAAGACTACCCAAAGGCAGGGCTTTTGGGTTGTCCCTGTTTCCTCACACCACTCATGTGGGGACAGGTACCAGACAGGTACCAGACCCGGCTTCTAGCATTGCCCCTGCTTCTCTCAGCACACGGACATGTCCACCTCCTGGGGGAGAGGTGCCAAGGAGAGCTGTTGGAGATAGTCCATGTTCCTGCAAATACCATCCACCTCTGGTGTAGATAACCCAGCTTCCCTCTCCCTTACTGCACCCAGGTATTGTTGCCCCACACACGAGGAAAGCATGTACCCTTTGGTACCACGGTTTGTCCTTTAAAAACATGGTGTTCTGGACATATGACTCACTGTTCTCCATCCTTCTAGTCCAAGAGAGCAGGAAAGGTACCCTTCAGAACCCTATCCCTGGAGCCTAATCTCTTGTTTTCTTTTGGCGGGAAACACTAATTCCAGCCACTTTGATTCGAGGTCTAGGGCCTGTCCTGGGAAGAGTGAGGTATACCCAGCCCACTGAAAAGCCATAAAGAATTCACATCTTCTCCAGTTCTTGCCAGGCCCAGCCAGACTGCACCTGGCCAGGACACAAAGAATCCTGAAGAGGAACAAAAGGCTCCATTGCTGGTGAGGATACAGTGGTGAAATACAGTTTCTTAATTTAATTTGAGCTGAATCAGGAAAGATTCATCTTTTGCTCTCCTGTGAAAGTCCTTAAAGAGCAATATCTTCTGCTTCTGCAGGCTGGAACATGTGGAAAAAAACCCTCTGCTTTTAAATGCACAATTAGAAAAGTTTTGTGTTTGGGGCATTTGGTTTGCAATGCTTTATTAAAACAAGGCCCTTTCAATATCAGACACCCAAAACTGAACTTCAGAAACTGTTTTTTTGTTTTTGAAAGTGTTGGACTGCTGGCCTTAGTCTCAGCTTTAATATAAACGCCACAGGGTTTATTTGGGTTCCTTTGAATTGCGTGTCACTTGCAAATTTCCAGCAAACTCAGTGGATTGCTTTAAATTGTTCCTGACCTAAGAGGGCCTTGGAGTCATTTAGTATTCCTGAATTGACAGATGAGACTGGTTCTCCTTGGGGACTGATGAGATCCTGCTGTTGTTAGCATGCTGTCCTATCCATATAACCACAATTCCATGGTACCATACACATGCAACATGGTATCACAGACATACCATGACACCACATTGTGTGATGATATCAGGCCTACTGATATATGTCATAAGTAGGTTTCCAGAGCTTGTTAAGCCCTACATTTTTTGTTACAAAGTAATGATCTCTTGTATTCTAGCAATAACTACATCAAATGTTTCTTAAAACAACCCTGTAAACCCCAGTTCAATGGGACACAATTTTGATATCTGTTATATTCACATTTGCCAGAGGTGATTCGGTCTGTTGAAAGTATAAAAATAAAGGATGGAAATGGATGTGTCAAGGAAAAAATGCTTAAAAATCCTCATCAAACATAATGCCAGGTTTAGTAAAATTAGTATTAAAAAATGGGGAATTGTATACAGAGGAGTTCAGAAATAACTTCAGTGGCCAGGGTATTATATAAAAAACCCACCAATTTCTCCTCAGAATCAGCTATTGTACGGAAATTTGGAGAGAAGCAATCCTAGGTAGTATAGGTTAGGTGTTCCTAAAAGAAACAATCTTCAGGAACTCAAGAAAAATTCATGAGCAGGCCAGTTAAGGAGTTCTCTGAAGGAATAACAAATTTGGCTTTAAGTGATGCTCTGTCCTCTTTGACCTCAATCTCACCATTGTCTTCTCTAATCTTCCACAGCAAAAGGTCTCACCGTTTTTTGGATTTTTTGCAATTGTGTTGTCACTAATTTTACAAGACAGGGATAAAGTCTTCATATGCCAAGAAGATATGATTATATTAATTTTTCAAAACAAAATAATTATGATCAATAATGTCTTTGTAACTGCTTTTAATGAAAAATGTCCGGTCATTTCAGTATACCCAGGGATATGTACTAATTTTACATTTTTCCATTAAACACAAATCCATAATATTATCCAACTCAATATATTTTACTAGTAGGCATTATCTGATTATGTATGTCCTGACCATCAGGTGAATGTGCAGTAGCACAGAGCTAAGATTATTTTCAAATAATCTGTTTCAAATTATCTGTTTAACATAAAAAATTTTATGTTCTCATTCTGTGAGTTCAGAACGTAGTTATTGTAGCCCCAGATTGCTTTATGAGAACAACAGACGGCAAACTGGGCAGCAATTACAGATGTCTGACAAGCTGCCTTCCCTGCAGCAGAGATCAGTTGTACATGGACACACAGCCACCACGCTGTCATCTGAAGGTAAATCAAACATTAAGGGAAAGTTTGAGGTCCATCACAGACCATGGATTGTGTAGAAACAGACTATGGTTAAAACTAGAAAAATTCATTGTTTGCCTGTCTCCTCTCTTCTAGCTTACACACGTGTAAAATGTAGAGGTTTCCATGGACATTAATAAGTGCAATATGTGGTTAATTGCTAGACTGGAGAAGTTCAAGGGAAAACAATTTGACATATTTTATTTTTGAAGTTACTTTATATAGAGCTGTTCACACTGAAGTTATTAATGAAGATGGGCATAAGTTGCTCTGGCAAATGAATAGCTGTTTATGATGCAACATAAGACAAATAATTAGTAATAATTAGTAGTGCATTGCATTTCCCTGCCTTAGGCACCACCAACTCCCACATCACAGAGGGCATTAATAAATGAGCAAACCCTCTAGGAAGTTTGTGCCACTGGAAGATTAAAAATTAATTTCAAAGCAGACATTTCTAAGGCTTAGTGGAAATGGCAGCACATTTTTGACACTTTGCATGGTAGGCATAACCTGGGCTTGGCAAATAACAGAAGGTGTTACAATATGCCTTCCAGGTTTTCAAAGCAATGATTTAAACGAAGGATCAAAAGGCAGAATGAAAGCAAGCTTTAGAAGAAGTGAGGAATATCACTTCTGAAGTCAGGTTTATTGTTAGAGCAGTAAAGTCACTATAAGGCACTATTCCACATGGCTTCAAAAATCTTTCCTTCACAAGTGAACTAGTTAGTTACTCATGTAAGAAATGCATGGGTGGTTGCTCAGTTATAAAAAAAGTTAAGCTGAAAGTATTAGGGAGCTTTTTTTACTGTTTGCTGAAATCAGTTAGATCTCCAGGCAGATCACTGAGCTGAAATTTCTGCAAGTCTGAATATCCACAATACATGCGAGAACACAAATGAAGACTTTAGATGTATCTGGTACACAGTCACTAATAATTCCTCTGTCAATTGATTTCCTGTTGGTAGATTGCCAGTTCCAAGATCTTTGCCCAAACACATGTACAAAGCTAAAAAACCCCACATATCTTAAAAAGGATAAATTCTTTCTCAGAAAAAACATCAAGAATAAGAGATGATGTATACAAGTAGAAGGTAAAGGGAGATCTGTGGCAGATGGGTGAGTTCCATGTTCCTTCTGGATTTGGGTTATTCTTCAAACATACTGCAACTGTGTGCTCTTAGCAACAATTATTTTAGTGACAGGCTCTCTTTCCTTGCTTTATTCCTCATTTTCCTACAACATTGTCACCAAAGAGTTGTTGTCCTAAAACTCAACAGTTCTGTACGTCTGAAATAGGAATCATGAACTTGGCTTCACATATGAGACCCTGCCTGTTAAAACACATAATTGCCCAGGATTCTGATTTTGCACTTGTAACCAAGGTACAGAAATGGCCTGCAAGAAAGAAAAGCTCCAGAAATTTTGTTACTGCCTTCGTAAATAGCAGGTGCTTGCCATGTAATGCAACTGGTTCCTTTCATTTGAAAAGATTCAGTGTACTGGGAAGGGCTTGGAAACATGAACAAAGCAGCTAACCTGGGAAGGAAGTGCAACGTTCTGGGAGACACTTCCTGGCAATGGTCATGCAGACTCAGCAGCATGTAGAGGACTTCAGGCTTGAAGGGTTTTACTGTGCTTTGCTACTGTGCTCATGTTCTGAATTACTGAGGAAGCTGCAAAAGGAGAGCTCCACAGCTTGAGTGGCAGCACCTGTAAGTGAAATGGGCTTGGGGCAGGACTGGACAATTAAGGGAACACAGACTCTGAAATGCTCTCCTAAAAACCAAACTACACAGGTGTCTCCATTCACCTCTGTTTTGAGTTCCTGAAAATTCAATAGCTTTGTTGAGGGAGCAAAAGAAATGTCTGAGTTTACAGAATTACCAGCAGCACTTAGATATCTTTACAATTACTGTGTCCTTTCTAAAAAAGGTTGTCTAATTTTCCCACAGCACCTTCAGTTTGAAATTCATACCTTTATGTTTGATTTAAAACAACAACAATTTGCATTTTTGCAAACACCAAAGGATGCTACATTACCTTATAGGATTCATGAAACCTCCCAAATATTAACTTGATGTTTAGCAAAATTAAAATCAGCGGTATATAAAAGGTGATGCATGAATTTCATACATCATGAAAATGTATTAAAATGTATGAAAGCAGATAAGTGCTATTTTTGACAACAAATTGAACCTTATGGCAAATTATTCATATGATTCAAAGTAGAAATGCATTATGTAGAGAAGACTGTAAAGGAAAGTATTTATTTTAAATGTCTCTTTGAAATGTCCCTTATTTTTCATACTTTGTTCTGCCCAAGACAGTCATCTTTCCTCGCCTTACCGTTATGCCTTAACCATGAACTGGATGGAATAATTGGTGTAAATGAATAGAAAATTCTGGCCTTAATGTCCCATCTACAGACACAACTACAGTAGGTGCTAATTACGGTAATGATCTGGATCTTTGTAGAAGTGGCTATCAACGTGTCAGTGCACAACAAAAGTTTTCAAGCAGTGTCCTAGCTCTGACTTTATGCTGCAGTGTTAGAAAACCATTTACCTGGGGCCTGAGACAGCCAGCCCTGGCCCTGACTTCCATTTTTTAACCACGCTCTTCTCATATATACCCTCTGCTTATTGACAAATACGTCTGTAATTTTTCTTTTCTCTCACCATCATTTTTCCTGACTTAAAGTCTCCAGATGAGGATAAGCAGCTATGCTTGCCTGGAGGCCTGGATGACACTCACAGAGGAAAGATGAAAGCAGCAGCAGAATAATATAACAGTTTAATCTTCTTAAAAGGGGATAGCTGATAAAGCAGTTCTGGAGTGGGTTTGTTCCACTGCTTCAAAGTGCTGTTTGGTTAAGGCAATTTATTGTTGCAGTGTGTGAGCATGATTATTTCAGCATTGCTTCTGATCCCAAATAGCTGTCATTGCCTAGAGTTGTAGATGGGTATGTTTTTTTCTTATTGAAATCTAAAAATAAATACTGGAGGAGTTGGGGAAAATTTCTACTGAATGCTATGAGCTTTCAGACATGGCAACCATTGTAGCAAGGAAGCCTAAGGGAAAAGATATGGCAGCACAGACTGTTCCACCAAGACAAGGCAAATTAAAATTCAGCAGACAAGTGGCCTTCATACCCAGGCTTTTGGAAAATCAAATCAATTATACATTTCAGTCCAGAGGTAGGAGGCTGCTTCCACACAGCCAAAATGAATAGCACTGCTTAGCATGACATGAACAGGGCTATCTGTCCTCACTTCATGGTGGAACAACGTGCTGCATGTCTGGCATATAGCAGGTAAGGTGATTTGGAATCCCTCAACTCACAGGACACTGAGATTATGACTTGGAGCTGAAAGTTGGCAGGCATCCAGTGTCAGTTTAGACATTGTGGTGCATGACAATGATTCACCTTGACTTCCCCACAATTTTTAACACACCCATGTCCTGAATGGGATGTCTGTGCTTGGTAGGCAGCACAATTCCGACGTTTTTGCTTTGAAGGATGTCTATGTCACTCTCACGGACATACAAGTAACACATCTCCACTAAGCCTTGTTATGTAGACATTTCATGCCCTGTGCCATTCTCAAGGACTGCCTGCCTGCTCTCTCCAGTTGTGACACAACTATGTCTGCACCAAAAGGTATCTCTAGAATGAAGTGCCAGGGATAAGATTGAATCTTATCCACTGGCAATAAAATTTCCTGCCCCACTCTTTTTAACTTAGAGGTTAGTGAAGACTGCAGAAGAGGTGGAGGCAGAAGACTGACTTAGGAAATTTTACACTAGATGGTTATAAAGCCAGTGACAATTAGAGCAAATAGGGATTAGTGAGAGTTAGGGCCTGGGATGAACTTTAGGTCTGGACAGGGTCGGAACAAGCAGCTCTGCAAGATATAGGCAAGGGTCCAAGAGCTAGAGGCCTAAAGAACTGGGAAGGTCTGAAAGTGGTTGTGGCACCTGCCTTGCCTACTTGGATTGTGGTGGAGGAACTCACCCCTAAGCCTTTTGAGGAGGAAAGGTCTGGCAGCTGCTGCAGAGGCTGAGGTGACAGTAGCTCCAGGGGTGGTTCTCTGTGAATAAATGACAGCAGCCACAGCACAATCATTCCCTGAGGGGTGAAGGGAGAGGTGGTGAATGTCAAAGATGTTGCAACTGTGATGTCAAGTTTAGATGTCAATCTAGCACAGCCCAGAAGATGTTAAGACAGCAATGGAAGGAGGAGAGATGATACGTCTGTACTTCCACCCAAAAAGAAAGGAGGTATCTGCCTGAAATTCATGGTCCCAAGCAGTGGCAACTTGTCTTACCTTGGGGGCTGGGATCATCAAGTACAGCAGGGGCTCACTTGAGTGCTGGCTTTCCTTCAGCACATCATTTTGACAGAGCTCATTATTTGGAGGGCTGGGATAGTAACTGATAGTGGGAAATACATCCATGACGAATTACACAATTCCACCAGTGCTCTGCAGTGCCAAAGAGCCTCAGCAATTTGTTGTGGAACAGTTGCTGGCCTCTGTTTTCTGGAGCACATCTTTAGAAAACAGCCCAAAATAATGAAACCTTGACTGAGAAGATAAGATCAAGGTCATGCTAGAACAGTTCTTTTTCTGGAAAGCTGTATACTGGAAGTGATGAGCTACAGTGGAGACTAGGGAGAGAAGGGGAATATTAGGGACCTTGAGGCTGGTGTTCCTAAGTCTCTCTTACTTCTTGGACTGTTAGAAGGGGTCAGACTCTGTGGTGGCCAAATCATCTAAGTGCCCATCCACAGACCATATTCCCATGTATCCTCTGAGACATCTGTCAGCGGTCTGCAGAAAGAAAGGAAAAACATATAGGCTGGTCAGAAGTATTGGTGCACTGGCTTGGTGGTGTCTCAGTGATGAGAGATCAGCAGTGTCATTAGTAGACACCTTGTGTCTGCATTGATACCTTACTGCCAGTCATGCTGGAAGCAGAGAGTTGTATTAAATGACTTGTTTCTTGGCCTATGAACCTACTCCCTCACTGCAGCAATGCTGTCACATCCCAGATTCTTCTGGGTGCAGGCAGCTGCAGAGTGGAGCATCAGTCATGTGCCACAGTAGGAAACCCATGGACCCACATTCCTCGTGGGACCATGTGAGCACAGTGCAGGGCCTGTGACAGTCCCCAAACTGTCTGTTTGTTCATGATGCCCAATGTGAAGGAGAAAAGGGAGTTCTTGCCAGAGTTATGTCATCTCAGAGGCTCCACATGACACTGTTGACCGCCTGGAAAAGGTTGTTTCCTTGTGGAGGAGGGAGAAGCCATGCTTTGGAGTAGCTAAGACAGGCACTGATTTCATATGAGCGCACTGTTTGACCTGCTTACAGCAGAGCTGTTTAGCATCATCCATCAGGGCTGATGCTGAGGGCCATGAGTCTAATCGGCTGTATGGTGCCAAGAGTCTGGGGAAAGCATGAAAGAAGGACCTCTTAACACAAACTGAGGATCATATTTTTTCCATGAAATTTTGTCTATCAGCAGACAAATCTGTCAGTGTTATCTTGACTCTTGTGCAGTATTTTCCAAAGGGACTGCCTTGCTGCGAGTCTGTCCTACCCCAGCGATTCTCTAAGGTATTTCTTCTTGACATATGCATTATTGGCAGAAGACAGTGACTGTCTGAGGGGTGGGAATCCTCCACTTGAGGCTGGAGATCTGCTGTCCCTAGTAGTGCTGCTGCCCTCCAGCCCTGCAGTGATGCTGGCATTACTGGGACCTTGTGTTACAAGGGGAGGGTCTCACTGTTGGGAAAAAACATGGGCTTCCAAGGTCTTGTTGCTGCAGGAGACCTATGTATGGTACGGGGGAGAAGGGTCTCTCAGCAGCTGCCCTGCAGCCACCTTGGCAAGCAGCTCAGGGACACTGGAGCACTGAGCAGCTCCACCTGCAGCCTTCAATGCCCCCAGGCTTCCCTCTGAATAAGCAGGGGAGCGAGGTACCTGCTGCATGACTGAACGCAAGCCGCAGCTTTGGGAGATGCCTGTAGCCTAAATGTAGATGACACCTTTTAATCAGATGAACTACACATCAGCTAGACTCATCCATTGTAAAATAACATGTACGTGCACATTGTGAGAGACTCACTTCTTGTCACAGCCTGCTCCTGCGCAGTCACAGCTAACGGCAAGGCAGAGGCTTTGCAGCAGCCTTGGGACTGTGTATTTCACATGGTGTACCACCAGCTTATATCTCAGCAACCCTTCTCATTTCTGTGTCAGTGGCTAGTGTTGCCCCTTCTTCCCTGGGCTGCACCTGCTGTGCAGTAGGTTTTTTTTTATACCTTCCTTTACATAATTGCCTGACAGCAGCCTGCAGTCCATATCTGCTTCCTGCACCTCACCATTTCCCAGCAGCACAGCTGCCAGGTCTGGCACATATTGCTAATGCTTCTCCAAAAGCATCCAGGAGTAGTAACTCATTAGCAGGAATTAGTTTTTGAAAATTAACTGTCAGGCTTTGCAGTACAGTACAGATGTAAAATCCTTCTCACTACCAGCAGTTTTTATTAATGTGCTAAAAATAAAACTATAGCAAGGGAAAATGATGATTATGTGAAATAATGTTGAAGGCACTGTAAGCAGCTTAGGAGTAAAAAGTTTACAAAGGTGCTGCAATTGTACACCCGATTGCATTACAGGTCCAAAAATTTCTGTTCCAGGGTTATGCAGGAAAAGAAAACACAACAGATCTCACGAAGATCTAGAAGGGCACTGCTGACTTTACACTGCACTAGTATGACGATGTTTTGTGTTTGTAACCACTGATTAGAGTAGATGAATTTATAAAGGTATACTGCTTTTCAACCCATCCCCTAAAATAACCAATCCATGTGGTACTACTATAAAGGTGTCACAGAGTTAACAGAAAAGTATGTATCTGTGAAAAATGTCAAACTGAGCCAGAGGAACCATTACCTATGTCACACTCTACAGCAGGAAGATGAATGTATCCTCACCTCAGCATGGTTTTCTCACCATGACTATGATGAAAATAAAAACAGTTCTGTGTATGTGTCAAGACAATATATATACAACTCTCTCCCGTAAATATAATTTTTTTGGAGCATGACCAGATACTCTGCTTTCCACTGGTTCATCCTATATACATACTTTGTTAAATGACTATCATAGAGACAGCTAATGTTCTACTTTTTAATAAAGGTTTTATCTTCCCTGTTTACCTGAAGAACATTTTTATATGTGTAACAGGAAAGTTAATTTCAATGAATTTCAATGCATGCTGAGATATTTCTATTGTTTAATTCTATGTAACTTGATTTTTGTGGGTTTTCTTAGTTTTTGGGAGTATTCTATCCATGTCCAAAACCTCTAACATGCACATGAGCTGTGAAACAAATTGTGCAGAAAGTTTCAGTGAGCTCTATCAGACAAGTAAGTATGCAACATTCCACTGACAAGCCTCAGGCTCTTGTCTTTGCACAGGAGCCAATGATGAAGTCAGTGCCAAAATCCCCCTTGCTCAGAGTGCATGTAATGTGCATGGTGCAAAACTTAACACTGAACAGATATGTATCATCACCATCTGGTGTGATGTTGAAGGAGAAGCTTTTGCATTACATACCACTGCCATGCCTCTGCAATTATTCCAGATCACCACCCTCCTTCAAGATAAGCTGAGTTATGTACAAAGCAACTCTTGAGCTATGAGATCAGTTTGGCATGGCCATTGACACAGTAAGAGAAAGGCCTGCATTTGGGAACCTCATAAATGGATCCTGAGGTTTGTGCCATTGATATCAATGTCCCATGGGACAATATACTATGTTCTGCTACCCAAAACTGCAGCCTCTTTCATGTTTTGCGATCTCTCCCCACAGAGATGTTCACTGTAAGTCTTCCACTGTAAGTGCTTTTCCTACCTCTGTCTAAATAGTACATTTTCATAGTCATCTTCAGATAAGTCAGGGTCAATCAAGTTGGTCGATGGGAAGCACTTGGATGTTCAGTCTCCAGTTGAAGTGGCTGGGATCTTTCAGAAGAGTGAGCTGCCCCCCAACACCAGTCCCTGAAAAGCCAACATCTCATCCATTTAATGATCCTGCTCTTCATCATACAAACCACAGATTCTGTTCCTGTACACTTAGATTATGAATACTTCCTTAGTCCATGAACCCATCCCTTTACTTTTTATTGCAAAAATCATTTCACTATATATTGCCTTATTAACCATCAAACTTTTCAGGAAGATATGATGGGTGAATGAAAGGGTAGGGGTAGATTTCATGGTAGAACATATACATGATATAACAGAGTGATTGGGACAGCCACAATTAATTTTTAATTTTTTCCCATTTAAATACTTATTTAATAACTCTTATCTCTAAATTAGAAGAGGTAAGAAAATGAGCCCTACTAAGTCATTATTACAAGAACACCTCTTTTGTTTCCTCACTCACCTCTGTATTTTGAATTTGTTCAAATACTTGTGTTTGATACACTGCTAGTAAAATACAGTTATTCAGTATTCTTGATCCTCATATTTATTCAGGTTTCTCATTAAATATCAGAACTTTCATTAAGACTTTAGACATTGATTGATTGATTGATGCTTGATCTTCCATTAGTACAAAGGGGGTTAATACATAGAAAAGGAAAATAAAAGACCTCATTGAAGTGTGAGCATCATAATAAAACCAATATCACAAACTCAATTATTGCTACACAGTTCCATGTTGCCACTAGGTGTCAGGGACACAATTCACTCCGCCCGGGCAGCAGGACCGCAGGCTTAGCTATGGCTCACATCCCCCAAGGACTGAGGGATAATTTTGCTACTCTCTTATGCTTCTCAGTTAAAGGCTTTAAAACCCCAGTGGAACTGGTCCTCTCTTTGAGAAGATCACTGTTTTGAAAACTCAATGTACTGGTGCACTTAGCTCTGCTGCCCTGGTACCCATAGTGAGGGAGTTACAAATGGAAATTAGAGGCAGAGTATAAAGAAAGTACAAAGACAAGGGCGGAGTGGCAGATATTGTCTACCTGGACTGCTGTGAGGCCTTTGACACTGTTTCTCATAAGAACCTCACAGACAACCCAGTGAAGCATGGCCTGGATATACAGACATTGAGGTACTGAAAACTGCCTGAACATCTGAGGCACGGAGTCTAGCCAGAGGCCAGGAACTAGTAGTGTACCTCAGGGGTCAGGTCTGGGTCTAATTCTGTTCAACATCTTCATCAGTGCTTTGGATGATGGGGCAGAGGGTACCCTCTGCAAGTTTGTAGATGACACAAATCTGGGAGCTGGGTGGAGTGGCTGATATACCAGAGGGTCATGCTGCCATCCAGAGGGACCATGACAGGAATGGGTGAGCAGGAACCTTAGGAAGTTCAGTAAGGGAAAGGGCTAGTCCTGAATCTGGGGAGGAACAGCCCCATTCACCTGTATATGCTGGGGCCTACCCAGCTGGAAAGCGTCTTTGCAGAAGATCTGGGGTCCTGGTAGATGCAAAATTGAACATAAGCAAGCAATGTGCCTGTGTAGCAAGGAAGGCTGAAGGGATCCTGGGCTGCGTTAGAAGGAGTGTTGCCATCAGGCCAAGGGAAGTGATCCTTCCGCTCTACTCAACAGTGCTGAGGCCACACCTGGAGTACTATGTCCAGTTCTGAGGCCCCGTAGAAGGCAGACATGGACATACTGAAGAAAGTCCAGCAAAGATATCATGCCTCTGATCACCAGCCCCTGGGCCTGGCCATTCAGCTGGATTTCAACCCACCTCACTCCTGATCCAGCTCATGTATCAATAACATGTTTCTAAGGATCTTATGGGAGCCAGTGCCAAAGGCCTTACTAAAGTCCAGGTAAACAATATTCACTGCTCTTCCCTCATCTACCAGGCCAGTCACTCCATCATACAAGTTTCTCAAGCTGGTCAAGGCCTTCCCCTTAGTCAAGCCAGGCTGACTACTCCTGGTGATTTTTTTTTGATTGTTCATGTGCCTGGGATTGGTTTCCAGGATTAGCTGTTCCATCACCCTCCCAGAGATTAGGGGGAGGCTGACCAGCCTGTCATTCCCTGGGTCTTCCTTCTTGCCCTTCTGAATGATAGAAGTGACATTTACCTTCCTCCAGTCTTCAGGTACTTCTCCCAGTCATCATGAACAATCAAAGATCATTGAACGATTAGTGAAAGTGGCCTCACAATGACATCTGCCAGCTCCCTCAGAATCCTGTCAGGGCCCATGAATTATTGTACGTCCAGTTTTCTTAAGTATTCTCTGATCTGATCCTCTTTCACCAAGGGTACATGTTCCTTGGTCCAGTCTTTGCTCCTGGTCTTTGGGACCTGGGATTCCTGAAGGCTGGTGTTGCTAGTAAAGATGGAAGCAAAGAAGGCATTCAGTACCTCAACCTTTTCCATGCCCTGTGTAGCCAGATGCCCCATCTCATTGAGCAAGGTGCCCACATTTTCCCTAGTCTTCCTTTTGTCACCTATGTAATTATAGAAGCCCTTCTTGCTGTCTCCATCACCCCTGGTCAGATTCAAATCCAGTTGGGTTTTAGCTTTCCAAGCTTCATCTCTAAATGTTCAGACAATGATTCTGTATTCCCCACAGGTCACCCATCCTTGAATCCTTTTTGTGTTTGAGTATGGCCAGGAGCAACTTTTTTATTCACGTGGCCCTCTTGAAATTTTTGTCTGAGTTCATATTATTTGGATGGAACAATCTTGAGTTTGTACGAGGTAACCTTTTAATATTAATTGTCTTTCTTAGCCCCACCTTTCCTCCAGGGCCTTATCCCACAGCATATTTTCAAGATCTTTGAAGAGGCCGAAGTCTGCTTTCCTGATGTCCAGGGTTCTGACCTTGCTTTTCCACCCTCCCTGCCCTTGGGACCCTGAATTCCACAATCTCATGGTCTCTGCAGGCTGACCTGCACACAAGGCTGTCTTTGATCTTCACATCCCCAACAAGCCTCTCCTTGGTGAGGATGTGGTCCAGCAGTGCACTTCTCCACAGTGGCTTCTCTACCACTTGGAGGCTTGGAGGAAGAAGTTATCATAAATGCCCTCCAGGAACCTCCTGGCTTGTTATGTCCTACAGTGTTGTTATCACTGATATTCTGCAGGTAATACTATCTAAATCTGAGCAGTATATTGAACTTGTTACGCAATATGTTTTATTCTTTTGACAAGAGCTGACTTCCATGGCTTTGGCAGTCCTTTGTGCAGGATCCACAGAGCTACCCAAGATTCCTTTTGCCATGTCATCTGAGGATCTCTTTGTGTGTAGGGACTGGACTTGGGACTGGACCCGTTCTACTACGTTTTATTATGTGTGCTGTAGATAAGATTCCTGTTTCATTTTTAGCCATCACTGCCACCATCAGAAACATGAGATGGCCTGAAAATAATACAGAAAACAGTGGGAAAAGTGTTCAAGAAAAAGAAAGATTATTTTTCTGGACTTTTCAATAAAGTAACCTCCAAAGCACTTACAGATTTACCACACCCTATAGAACTGTCTGTTCGTAATATGTAGTAATACTGTGACAGGCTGGTTTTTGTTTATTTGGTGACAGATATGTACTGCAGAAATGTAAAATGTAAGGTACCTTTAAAGTAGCCTGAAGACTTTTCTTGGAAAATTGTTATTTTTGCCCAGAAATCTTCAATTATGATTCAAAGTAACACACCTAAATAATTCTTTGGCTAACACCAAATACATTCAAATGACCAATTATAAACACTGGAAAAAAATAAAAATAAATAAAAATAAAAATAAAAATAAAAATAAAAATAAAATTTTTTTAAAACCCTAAATTTAAAAATAAAGATGAGCAAATAAGAGTCTTAAGTATGACTTTGCAACCAAGCAAAAGAAAGGATCAGGATTAGAAGAAGAAAATATTTCAGGATTTCAGCAGGCAACATCCTTGAGCTCAGACAGTGCCACACAGGCAAATCTAACCTAGGCTGGGTTAGCTCTCATGACATCCTGCATTGCCACAGAAATCTGCTGGGGTGCAGTGTCTCAAGGAACAGAGACAGGACTCATCAAATTCAATAATGTCTACTGCCCATTTCAAAACCTTTTGCTTTCTAGACAAAATTACTCTGTTTTTTCAAAATTTTGCTTTCTTTTTTTGTCATTTATTAGAATATAATTAACTTAGAAAGTTTTCTCTCTGATTATTTACCTTGAATGGCTACAACACACATTTCTTCTAACAGCTACATAGATTATGTTTGCACAATGCACAGCAAGATTTTCCCCATTTCAGGAGCAAACTCTAGTTAAAAGCACTTAGCAGAAACTTACTTTTTCTGGGCCAGGAAGAATGAGCCTTTCTGTTCTGCAACAGCTTCCCTAGCAGATACTTCCACTATGCCAAAGACTGGGGATGCAGTAGTGTCTGCTTAATGTCAGCCTGGAAGTCAACTTTCTGAAAGAACAACTAGTTGTCCATTTAAGACGTTTCGAGCTCGACTCCCGGAAACTTGGGCACCTAAAAGGCATTTGTCAGTTCTAAAATCATTCCCTTCATTTAACTGTAGATAGGAAACTTGAACGTATAGAATAATATCAGAGGAATTATTTTCAATTCCTATGAAAATTTTAATTTTCAACTCTATAGCATTTTCCTCCAGAATATTACAGAATGTCTGTGTTAAATGAGGAAATAGGTTTAGCCCTACCAGAGGCCTAGATTAGATCTGACAACTTGTTTAGAATCCTAAATACCCAGTCTATTTCTGTACACCTCTATCATGTTTTCCCTTACCACCTCTGCTCAGAGCCAAAACACAAACCCTGCTGCATGTGATACTTGGTCATGTGTAGGCATGCCAAGCTCTCAGACAAATGCCAGTGAATGAGGAATTGCTTCTTTCCACAGTGTGAAAAAAATTATGTGTTATGGAAGGAAATGTTGACACATCACAAATGAGAAAAATAATGTGTCTTCAAGGAACTCAGCCATAAGGAGGAGAAAAAGTCCATGGAATAGTAAATATTACTTACTTTTCTTGTGTTAAGTTGCAAGATGATATTTAAGTACTGTCTGCCAGAGTAAAAGAGGAATGCCATACTGTTGTATTGCTGCCTAGTTTTCATAAACAGGCTGTTTCTACTGTACCATAACTACAACTGCCATGGTTCTGACAGAAACTTAGTTGTCTGAGCTATGTTTATATCTCTTTCACATCTTCATTAAACTAACAAATTTCTATTTATGTGAGCTAGTAGCTTTGGGTTTATGTCACGCAGCAGATGTAACCCAAGCTCTAATTACGTCTAGACTCAGTTCAAATGCTCACAACCTGTTTGCTTGGAAAGTAGAGGACAATAATATATTAATCTACTAAGTTGTTCATTGTCCTACACGCTTTGTATCTTTAGTGCAAAATTGTACTTAAGCTTCTTGCAGAACTAGGGTCAGTTCTCATCAGTATTTTGCCAAGGAAAACAAGTCATATGAGTTTATACTTCTGCAAAATTGACATCTTCAAAAACCGTCCTATTCACTTTGGGACTCAAGTTTTTGCAGAAATCAGTAACAAACCATTACCCTGTATGGATATCAAACCTCATTTGAACTCCAAATTATATATGCAGTATAAAACCACTCTGTTTCTTTCTGCCCCTAAACATAAATCTGCAATAATCCTTGAAGTATAAATAGCAAAGTGACTAGAGCCCACAAGAAAACACATGACCTGAATACATTGATGAAAATGTTGTCTAAGTGCACTGTCAACACCAGACCTGCCCGTGTCCAAGCAGATCCCACAGGACATCATGGTATCTAGCTTCTTTCAATTTTCTTTTTACTCTTCCTTTCCCTAACTGTAACTCTTACCCTAATTCTAACACCACTATCCATCCTAATATAAAGCATAGGATACTGGCTCTGAACACAGTGCTGAACACTGCCCAAGGGCAGCGAGAGCTGGGACTGAGGATTTAGTGCCCACCTGAGACCCACCAGCCTTTCACAGTCAGTCCAACCCCATTCCAATCTGTAAAGATCTTGACACAGGTTTTCACACAAAAACATGCCTTCAGTGCCTTCCAAGTCCAGCCCTTACTCCAGCCATGCCTACTGTTGTCTCTTCACAGCTAAGCAGACCTCTCCCATCCCTCAATATCCCCTGTGCCAAATGGGAAGCTTCTGTGCAGCGGACTGAAAAATTACTTTCCTAAAGGATAAGGCACAAGATCTTCCGTTCAGACACCCTCACCCTCTTCCCAAATCAACCCTCTTCCCTACTCTACTCAGAAGTGCATAGAGGTGCCAAACCTCAATCCAAACTCAAGGTGCGGGCACTGGCCTGTATGGATGCCAATAGCCATAATATCCCACGGACCATTCCCAAGTTAGCACAAAGAGGGAGGTCAGCTATGCCTGGGTCCTCTCCTATAATGATTTTAAAGAGGCAGTCAAGCCATCTCAGATTCATTTCTTTGAGATTGTTTGCTTAGACTACTTTTTCCTTGTAAAACATCTTCAGCTTCTGTTAATTTTGGATACCATTCTAGAATGAGAGATGCCTTCACTGACTTGGATCTTCAGACTCGATGTCTGCAGGCAGCAGCAAATGGTATCTGTGTATTGTTCCATCCAGATGTTGACTAACTGGGCAGAAAGCTGAGAGTCTTGATCTGGGAGCTAAGACAAAAGGCCAGGGTGGGGTGTGCAAAGCTTTCAAAGAATTTTGTTTAGCTTAGAGACCTGCTGTAGGACACATAATTTATGCAATTCCTTGAAGGGCCTTAGGGACATTTCCAATGTTTCATGAGGTCTTACTATCTGGATGGAAGCAGCAGCCTATATCTGGCTCCCTGCTAAGTACCCAGTTTCAGAATTTAGGCTAATGTAGACAACAGAGTTACACCTGTAAAAAGTCTAAGGAATTTCTAAATGTATATACATCACTGACTTATGGAAAAAACCCCAAAACACTGTTTATCCTGATAGCGAGAGTATCTATCCAAAGTCTGAAGCAGTAAACAAAGATGTTTTGACCAGAAAAAAACAGAAGGCTTGTGTGTCCTGCTAGGAATAAAGTGTGCAGCACCTTACAATCCATGTCTCATCTTTTGACTGGTCTTGTTTTGAATATGGGTATTAAGTCCACTTTTTCTTTCACTTTCCTACCCCTCTCCAGTACCACAAAACGCAGCAAGATCATCTCTTCTCAGTCATTAGCTATGGGGTGCTTTAGCATAATAGCAACAGCTAATCAGGGTCCTATATGTGGTGGTATGGCTGCTAAAAAGGCTTTGATAGCACCACTTTGTGGGATATCCATCCTAGCAGTCTGCACTGTACGGACACAGGTGGGATGGCTCAGTGAAGTTCCCTAACATGTTGTGCATGCCTAGTCTGGGAAGCTCACAGCAGCAGTCTGACAGAACGTGGTGGCCCCAACAACTGACTAAATAGCAGGAGGCTCTTTTCACTGAGATCCTGCATAAAGCCATATTCAATCAGTCAAAAATTTCTATGCAGAGCTCCATCTTACCTTTCTAGTATTTTCTCACTACATCTGGAGAACAGACAGGCAGTTCCAGGGTTAGGCGTCCCTCGCTTCCCTCCTGATCACAGAGTGCACCCAGATGTTGGTCCTCACACGGGGGAATCATCAGTTCCTCCTCCTTTCCTGCCTCCTGGTTCCTGGCCCCAGATCTCCCCGATGGTCTCTCTCAATTCAGATATCCCATGCTTCCTCTGACAGTCCATGAGCAATGATGGACATGACATTGGCAGAGCACTTTTAAAACTGAAGTATTGCTTATTTTAGCCAGAAAGAACAAAGCACAGAGAGAAAAGGATTTCAAAACAAGAATATGAATGTCTGGTTTATTTTTCCTTGCTACAAAGGTGGCCTAGGTTACTGACTTCCTCAAGTTAGGCAGCCATAAGAAAAAAAAATTCAACTAATAGAACTAATCTATGCATAATGTAGGAAACTGAACAAGGGGCAAATCAGACCTTAAAAAATACTTTTCTGGAAGTCTTTAAAAATTATTGAAAAATTAAAATATGAACCCTAAAACTGACTTTTTCCTTTCAGTGTGCCTTTTGCTATCTCCAGTCTTACAGAGAGAGGTTTGATCCAGTTCCCACTTAAGACTACAGTTGAAATGACTGGAAACAAACTGAATGAAGTGGACATTGAATTAGGACTTCATTCACAATCTTTCACACACTATCCAGTAAACGGAAATAACATATGTACAACTTCCCTCTTCTGAGAAGTTAACCCATCATTTCAAGGATGTCCCAGCAATCCCCTCTAATATCTCACACTGCAGTAGCTATGCATAGTACTTAATATGTGCAGCTGGCAAGATTTCCCACCATCCTGCTGAAAATCATCTACTTGACTCATATAACAACTCATGAGTTACTATCTGAACTCTGAGTACAGAACATTACAGCCAGCTCTTCAGCAGTGCTGTAGTTACTGAGCATACCAAGCCTGTCCTTTCCTGTAAACAACCTCTCCTTAATGTATTTTCAGACACAGCTGTCAGATCCCCAAATACTTTAAAAAGCATTTGAAAATCTGGGTTGCACCCTACTGGTGACAGCCCAGTTTCCAAGTCATGACACAGACAAAATCTGTTCTACAAGCATCAAGTCTTTCTCTTAGGCCAAATCAAGGTTATGTACAAATACACACAGCAGTTGGGATCAGACAGTCCATACACTTCTACTAGAACTGGGAAACACATCCTTTTGACCATGCTGTAAACAGTGTATCAGCCTTAAAATTAAATTTTAAAAAAATGCAAATGTTAATAACTTTCCTAATTAAAAAAAAAAACAGGAAGAATAAGGCAATTGCATATGTCAATGCTAGTTGTGTTGCTCAATATACTTCTGGAAAACATGTTTATTAAAATGAAAAGAGTGAGACAGGACAGGACCAGACAGGATCCCTTTCCAAAGGGAGCTGTGGAAAAAATAATTCAACTGATGTGATTACGTGGGAATTGTTAGGGGATATTTACATCAAGGAAAGCAATGCTATTCTGGCTCTGGTCTGGGCCCCCTTCAGCATGTCCCAGCATCCAGCACACTCAGGCAATGTCTGTGTCATAGGGCATACCCAGTGTCATGCTACTGCCTTTTTAGTCCCTTATCAAGATGACGAGAGACACTTAAAATGCCACCCTCAGACTATTGTGGTAACTGGCACGCTGACTCAGGACAACTGTGAGATGCTCTTAAGGAGAGTTAAAAGGTCATTTGCACAGCTAATGCACTGGAAATGTTAGCTGCTACATATTGCTGCAATGCCAGCAACTATGACGTTAAGGCATTCACCATATCTAGCAAGCTGATCAATACCAGTACAAATTTCATAAAGCTGCCAGGAGTTTAGATTATGTTAACACAACCAGCAAAGAAAGAACAGCCAGAAAAGATACTGAGAAGTAGGAAAGATAGTGAGGCACACAGCCCTTATCATAGCACTGAGAAAAGAATCAGGACAAACAGCTTTGGATGATCTGCATGTGTACATCTATTTCTTTGAAATACTGGGATATGTTTCTTTACCATAGAGGGGGAAGTTAATGGAAGAGGTAGTGAATGGATGGAAATAACATGAAGTGATTTATGTTCAGGTGAGAGTGAAGACTCTCAACTCCCTTGAGCAACAGCATTTAGTCTCTAAAGTATATAAATTATATACTTGGAAAACTGCAAGTTGCAGGTTGTAGCCTTGTTTTATTTGGCTGTCCTAACTTTAACTGGGGTTCAATAGATCCAATTTTTCAATTTCAGACCATTAGAGAGAAGAAGGAAAGGAGGTTGTAATTTTTTTGTCTTTACTACCTTGTGATCTTTTCAGCACATAAAGGTCACCTACAGCAGATGTCAATAATCACACTCTTTATAGTTTCCTTAAAGTTCATAATTTTACAGAACTATTTCACAGGTTACTAAACCAAACCAAATTACTTCTCAGCAAGAGTGAATTGGTGCCCTTCCTATATAATTTTATGAGTTCCCTCAGGGTCTTTGCTACTCCAAGGCATGTGAGCATTTGGCACAAGATTTGAAACATGAACTGACTGTAAAGGACTGAAATTATCTGGATGATTTAAAAGTACAACATTAGATACTTTTCTCCAGGAATGGTTAAATAGAGACACCCTTTTTAGACACCTAAATAGAAACACCTTTTTTAGAAGAAGAAAATTCTTGGAGTCAAAATGCTCTGTTCTCTTTGAGTGCCTTCATATGGAAATTTATCCCGTGTTTTCAACAGTACAGTTCAATTCAGCATGTAGGTCAGATGTAGCACCTAATTTCTCAAGCTGCTATGAGTTCATAAGTCTGACTGAAATCCCTCAGACCTGCAAGGTCTTGCAGCCTTTATTAAGCAGATAGAAGTGCTCACACAAAACTACACACTGCTTCTAAAAATGCAGTCCAACACTTTTTTGAGTCTTTCTCATGGAAAGGGCAAATACTATATCTATTTACTGTATTTCACAAAAAGCGGGAGAATGTAATGAAGGTTTGACTGAGAGAAATGTGATAGAAATGTCTTTATTTGTTTAATGTTACTAAATCTCTGATTTTTTCTCCAAGGCCTTGAAAAAGGTAATTTTCAGCAAAAATTACATCCTAACTAGGATTCTTGACACTGATTTGATTTGACTTCTTTTAACAGAAATGCTTAGAATTTAAAAACTGTTTCCATACATGAGAGGTGATAAGCATGTACATCATTTGATGTGCATGCTGTAAGCCCAAAATACCAATAAAAATAAATACAGATACACTTGTTTACTTCAGTATGGCAACACACCCAAGCAATATCCGTTTCAGTATCTTACTCCATTGCTTCTTTGATAACATTCTTATTTCTCTTTCTTAAACTTCAGCATGTAGGCAGATGCAAATAAGGAACTGGTTTCCAGGATTCCATGTAGCATTATCTGGAACAAAAAGCAGAAGGAAAACTGGTTCTCCAGCACCCAACCCAGGGGAAAGCACTGCCCTCACTCTCAGCCACTTGCTGAAAGCTACAAGGGCTCTTGTGATGATTACCAAGTTTTTTCTCATCTAGAGTATCTTCTGGTTTTTTACATTTACCTTGGATTTATTTATTGATCTGATATTAAAATTTCAAAACATTTCTCCAGTACTGTTGAAACAGATAAGAAGCTTATATTTCTTTCTGGGAATGAGGAAATGCCCAAATAGTCAACCTTACTTAAATATGTATTCATAATGAGTATCCACAGAATGGAAGGCTTAACAATTCTCACTTCAACAGTAGTTATGTGAGTGTGTAAGAAGAAATTACACTGCTTCTTACCTGGTATAAATGGAGATCTTACATATTTTAGTGAATCTGGTTTTGTGCAGTGAAAATATGTCTTGCTAGTAACATATTATTTTCAAACTAAATTTGAATTGTAATTCAGCTGGTCTCACAACAGACAAAGATATTTTTCATCTCTATTTCACAGACTGTATCCTCCTGGGAGTATGTTAAAATATTTTTTTCAAAGGTGGCCTTTTGAAACCAATGCCTGCAAACATATTGCTGATTATTTGTACCCATGTATTATGCCCCAGATTACAGGGAATCATTGTATTTGCACATACTTTTAACTTTTAAATAGGTAAATATTCAGGGCTTTCTTCCTTCAGTATTTTTTGATATCTAGGTGTCTTTTCCCATATAGAAACTGACTGAAGTGTGTGTTCATGAATGCCTGCATAAAAATGTAACCACCACAGTAAATTTAGAATATTAGTGTAATTTCAGTAAATGCAATTAAGAAATATTAAACTAGTGTGGGTTTTTATGTCACTTTAGGTAGACAGAAATCTTGAAAATCAAGCTCTGATAGCTTGATAGCATAGTTTTGATGATTTTGTTTTCATTTCAGTGACTATTAGATAAGCACTACATTGAAAATTGAATTTGAAAAGACCAAAGTGGGTGGAGTAATAAATAATACTAAAAGTATTATAATAAATACTTACAGTAAAATATACTAAAAAATGTAAAATGTAAAAATACTTACAGCAACAAGAAAACATACTTAATGCAGCATAGCAAGACTGTGGATTTTGTGTAACATACCACAAGATTGAAACAGTGCCACAATAAATGGAGAGAGGGAGAGCTTCCCTGTTTAGACTGTTCTTAATGTTCCAGCAATGTTGCATTCGTGATTTACCCATAATTAGATACCTGTTAGTCACAACACAAAAATATTTTGCACTTACTCGGACCCAAAGGCAAAGCATTTTAATTGTGAAGTGCGACATTTTTTATTGTACTGGCTCTTTATCAGGACTACTTTGATACACAAGCTACATTTTCATATTTAACTGCAGTTATCACACCTTAGCCTGTGGCTATACATTTGATCAAATAAGAAAACTCCTGTACACCTACTGTGTAGATATCTCCCATAGAGTATGTTATAGAAATTCAGTCTTTATGAGAACAACTGATTACCATCTGCGAACTCACACTTCAGCGCTAATAGTAAGGATGTTGCAGACAAAAAACAAACTTCCCTTGGGTAAGCCAAAGCACTAAGGAGAAGCGGCATTCCAGAGATACCATGAGCTTTTAGAAAGAGTGGCCAGGTAACACCACAGAGAGCCCTTTTCTAGATGATGTCTTGGCTTACTATTTCCTAGACTAAACTTCTCAACCAAGTTCATATGGACACTAAAAGAAAATAAACCCTTTCACACCTGATGAAGGAAATGCTGAGAGGGAACAACTGGGAATGCTTTCTAAGATCAGACTCAGACAAAATAACCTGGAGTAACAGTTCAAGGCTCCAGTTCAGAGCAGAAACTCAAGCCACCACATCCACTGTACAAATTGTCCTGCTACAGTCAACAGTATCAAGTGCATCTGATAGAAGACTCAGCAAAAACATCTCCTCTTCACCCAGAGTGATCTACTCTGAAAAACAAAGGCAGTATGTGTACCAGTTCAAAGCCCCTGACCTATGTAAGGGTTACAGGTGAAGCTCCTTCTTCTCAGGGTGAGGTGTTTCCTAAAATGTTTAATCCAAAACTTTTGAAATATCTTGTTCCACTAACCCCTTTCCCAATTCCTACAGAAAAATATAACTGTTCAGCTGAAACATATTTACACCTTAAAAGATGTATTCTTTTGGTAACATTAACTTTTCCCCTGACTTTTCACAATGTGTCCACCTTTTCCCAGGTGAGCTTCTCCAGAGCAGGGCTGTTCACAGTAAAGGGAGCCGTGGCCCAAAGTGGCAGCTGTCCTGATGATACCTTTCCTCTTTATCTTCCTCTGCACCTGCAGCTCTCATGAATGATGCCACATGCTCTTCCACAAGAACTGCTACAGTACTCAGGTGAGGCTGGAAAAAACCAGTATTTTGTGTTTAGCTATGTACTTCAGATCAGTGCCAGCCCATCCTAAAAGTCTACCTTTATTTCCTCTGCAATGATGTACTTGGCTGAAGATTACTATTCCCCTACTTAGTAAGCAGTCTCCTGAATTGTGACAAGCATTTCAAGATAAACACTTTTGAGTCCTACTTTTATCACAGTTTGAGTCCTAGCTTTATTTCCTGAATGGTACAGCTATACTCCGAAACAGTTTTTTCCCTCTCTGCTATCTCTACTCTCCCAGTTTCAACACCCACAGTTAATCTCGTGCAAGCCTCTAGCTATTTTTTTGGAAAAGCAATTTTGAAACCAGCAATCTAGTCTCATTTTCCGTGATTTTAAAGGAGTTAACAGATAATTTCAGACATGGGTAACAAAGGCAGGGAACGAGGAAAAAGGGTGTCTCCTTTTCAGGGCTGCTGAGTTGCCATGTTTACAGCTCCAAGCAGGCTGCTGACTGGCCACAGCTCCATCTGTAAAATGATCCAGCTACTGTACTCTTGACTTTTGCAAGTTATGACCAGCTGGGGGAGATTGTGTAAGTGCTGGAGCAGCCGCAGTACCTTTCCCTCACTGAACTACTGAAGAGGCATGCCAGCTTGTTTGTGTGCTTCTCCACAACCTCTCACCTACTTTGGCTGTTTTGGCTGGACCGGGAGTTCCCAGCAGCTTGACAGCCCAGGCAGCAGCAGCGTCGGGTGACAGAAAGATGAGAACGGGAAGATATGACCTTTGTTTGTAATGCTATTTCTGTCCTTTTTTCCGTGTAAAGGGCCATATAAATATTTAGAAAACAAATTTATTAGTAGGTTAAAATATCAATCCAGTTCCATAAATGCAGATCCATCTGCAGGCAGAGGGTGAGCGATTTGCCCTTGGTACTGCTGGACATTTCAAAAAGTGCTGCGAATACGACTCATGCTCCTGTCACCAGACTACTCCTTCCGCTTACATCAAAACTTCCTAGTGCTACCATTAATTTCCCCTCAGACTTACTGCTCCTCCTGGGTTACCATTTACCCTTCCTTACAAAAGCTGAATTAGAAGTTGCCTTTGTCCCTAGCAGAAAATGTTAGTCTGGTTCCGTAAGGGAAAAAACTTCAATAATGTTGTCTGTTCAACTGCTTGCCAAACCTCCTAAGCATTTTAAACAAATTTGAATAGATAATCAACTCCCTAAAAACCTCTGTACAAACTAGCAGGTGGTTTAGGAGAGATTAAAATTTTGCTCCACACTGAATAAAATGGTGGGGAAACTGAGCCAGACTCATTCTACTAGAGAGCAGCAACCACACCAGTAGTCATCCCATGTGTTCTAGCTGGTCAGGCGAGGGCACTATTCCCAGCACATCCTATTGGATCTCCAGCACTTGTTGGATTAGGAAAAAAACTTAAATATTTGTCCCCACATAGAGAAAGGTAGGGCAAAAGCAACTGTGATACCTTCTATTAGATATCAGCAACAGGGTCAGTCATTACACATGCAGGCTGACCAGGAACACAGCTCTGACCCAAGTACAGCACGCAGTGTCTCCGGCAGGGGAGAGGACGTAAGAAACATGAGGCAAGAGACAGCTGATTGCAATGAAGAGCTATTAGGACACAAATGGACAGGAATCCAGGCTTCATTCATTCCACTCTTCTGGACCCATCTGTTGTGGAAAAAAAGCAGAATGTTAACGCAGCTCCATTTTCTTAAGCACAGTCAGCAAAACGTTACTGTGACCAAGCAACTGCAAGCGTTGTTACTGCCTTTTCAAATCTTGCCGCAGGGCAGTTGAGAAGAGGAAAGCTAAAATATCTAAGCAGCAGAAATGAGACCCCCTCTGATGAATACTGCAGTTCAGAATTTGGCGCTGTCCTTCAGAGTCAAAATATTGTTCTCTGAAACCTGCACTTAAAACTGCCACGTGTTTCAGAAGGAGGGTGAAATGGTGGTTTGGAGAGGAAGTAAAGGGAGAACACTGCTAAAGACAGGATTGACAGAGGCATTCTTTGAAGTGGTTACAATTTTCACAGCCTACTTCACCTGCAGCTTGGCTGATCATGAATCCTCATATATTGTTACATTTGTGCCTGAAACTTAGCTGTCTTGCTCAACATTCAGGACATGTATAACAATTATTTCACAGATACATAGTTTATATATGCAAGAATGGAAATTTATGTTGTTCAGAACCTCCTGTAACATACAACCATCATACAATGAGCGAGAAGCAAATCTGAATTGTGAAGGAGACACGCTTCTTTTAGAAGCTCATCTGAGTAATAAAACACTGTTCTTGTGCTACTGGTGCGTAAAATTCTTGTAGAAGTTTGTTTTGATTTGAAAAACATCCAGGTTTTGAGTTACTGGAGCCTTGCCCTTTTAACAAATGGGGAAGGCAACACGCTTCCTGTATTTCCTGCAACTTCAATTTTACCTTTGTTCAGAGCTAAACTGAATATGTAAGACACTTGTTCATACCTTACTGCATATAACTACTGGGAAAGCAATGAGAAAACAAGTTGTTTCCAAGAGAATGAATGCAAACAACAGAAATTACTCTTAGTAGACGTTCTCCCCATTCAGAACAGGGTGTGTAATATGACTACTTACAAAGGATATTCAAGTTACTTATATTAAGCAGGCTCAGCAAACCAACAGATTAAATGAAGTATCTCATAGGAAAAGATATAGTGACCTTATAAACTGGAATATCTCCAGTGTAGAGAACTTTCTTGACCCAAATTTTATTGCAAAGTGTTAATTTTGAGGTTCCTGCCTGTCACAGGTTAGAAGATGGAAGAAAATGGAACAAAACAAAAGTTATCCTCAACATGTTTCATGGTTTAAACAAATTTGTATATTTTCACTTCTGTGAGTCATCTGCAACTTGCAGACAAACCAAGTTGAAACAGTCAAAAGCAAATCCCAAATTCTTAAATTAACTTCTGGCAAGGACAGGAAAAATCAAAGTGATTACATTTGCTGCTATTAGATGTCTACACTTTGCTTCATTTCACATTTCATACGCCAGCGTTCAATCACTGTGTTAAACCAGAATATATCTGATGGAAAAATAACAGAGTAACTCTCCCAATAAAATAATAAAACAGGGAGCAATAAAATAATAAAACATAAAGTACAGCGGGAGTAGAACCATAATCAGGGATAACCGATATAATGCCTAGGAAGACAAAAATGAGATTAAGTTAAAAAAACAGTCTAATGACAAGCTAAAGTAGTCTCTGTCTATTAAACCAAGTGCAAGAATTTCTTGTTAGGAATGTTATCTTCCTTCCCTTCAAAAAGTTTACATGTTTGTGTGTATAAAGATTGGACTGGGGAGTTGTATGCAAATATTAGGGCACTATTATCTTGTATTGTTTTACTGCCACATGCTCATGTGTTACAGTCCAAGTTTTCAGATGTCAGGAAGCCCTCTGCTGACATTAACTCTATTCTTCAACGCATTATGCAAACCCCGCCCTCAGTGAAGTGGACTTGGCATGTTGGGAAAAGGCCAAGCAGCACTGGAGATCCACGCTCCTTCTCCAGCAAAGAGGAAAGGTGAAGGGGCTTTTCCCAGATCGACTGTGACCCTGGAAGATGAGCTGTCCCTGGGAGGACTGTGTTAGCCCCTTCTTAGGTCAGCTCTAGAGGCAGTAAATACAGGCCACATGCCGATCTGGGGCCAGTGCGTCACCAGCACAGCTGTTTTCGGGTATTTGGTCACTATTAACCCAGGTCACAGCCATGACCTACATATCGGCAGCCTGAACCCTGCGGCTGGCATCTGATTTTGCTCCCTTTGCATTCCATTCAGCCTCTGCGCCGACCCTGGAGTTACCCTGTCAGTGCCAGCACCGCCGGCACCCCCCATATGAGCGCGAAGACAGCTTCCCCCGCACGCCATCAGGCCCCTCAGGCCGGGCCATGGCGCCGTGTCAGCGCCGCCCGCTCCCCCGGGCCCGCTTCCCCCGCAGCCCTGGCGCCCACTGGGTGCCTGGGCACGGCCTGGACACGGCCTGTACACGGCCGGAACCCCCGCAGCCCGTGAGGGGCGGGAGCAACGCGGCGCCTCGGAGCTGGGCACGGCCACCCCGCCGGCCTCGCTCGGCCCCTGCCCAGTACACAAGGTCACCGCGGGCGGCGCAGCAGCAGGACCCGCCGCTCCGTGTGCCCTGGCCCCACGGCTGCCCCTCGGCCCGGCACCCCTGGCACTTCGCCGTGCCACTGGCGAAGCGCCCGCTGGCCCGGGCCTACGGGCAAGGGAAACCCGGCCAGCGCTGTCACGAGGCACCCGGCGAGGGCGCGGCCTGCCGGAGCCCCGCCCCGCTGCAATTGTAAATAGAGGCGCCACGTGAACGCCCGCCACAGCCGAGGGGACAGCGACAGTCCCGGAGCCACCGGATCGTTCGCTCACTCACGGATCACTTACGTGCCACGCACCCGCCGCCCCGGGAGCGATGAAGGCCGCCCGGATTGCCCTGCGCAATGCCGCCCCACTGGCAGGGGCCAGTGCCGGCAGCAGCAGCGGCCGGTTGCCGCAGGAGGTGGAGCAGTTTTCCCGCTTCTCCCCCTCCCCGCTCTCCATCAAGCAGTTGTTGGACTTCGGTGAGAGTGGGGAGGAGCAGGGGGAGATCGGGGCCGGGGGGCAGTCCCAGCCCGGGGCTCGGAGGCTCGTTTCTCCGTGGAGGGGCGAGCCCGGGGGCTGCCGCGGGAGGGGGTTGCGGGAGCGGCGGTGTGCGGGACAGAGGCGGCGGCGATCCCCGCCCGGAGAGGTCCGCGCTCAGGCAGCGCTGAAGTCGCTGCTGACCCCCGGCTCGGCTGCCCAGCGCCAGGGCGGAGGAGGGGAGCGGCCCCCGCCTGGTATTCCCAGCCCCACTGGGAATCTGCCGGCCCCGGGGTGGTGGCGGCGGCGGGGAGGTCGCCTCGGGTGGGCACCCCCGGCCGCAGTTACCCCCCGGCCAGGAGCCAGGCACTGGAGACCTGTGAGTGCCGCCATCAGAGCTGAAGATGCGCTACAGCGCTGTTTCGGCGGTGTTCGTAGGGTGCGGGTTCGTAGGGAAAGGTCCATGGGCTGCGGAGCGTGTTCGTGCTCCGCGCACACGGCGTCGGGAGGAACCATGAGGCGGAGTGAACGCGCTGTTCCCTGATCCCATTATCGCTTTGGCAGCTCTGGCGGCCGTGCGCACGATACTGCTAGACGTCACCTCGAAGAACCTCCTGTTTACAGAGGCTGGAGTGCTTCTTAGGGGATTGCAATTAAGTCTCATGTCTAAGTGGGAACTGTGCAAGTATTCCGTCCAGGAACACGCTGTGTCTTATTGTCATGTAAACAGCGTTCAGCGCAACACTTAGATGAGCTGGCCAGTGAAAGCCTCATGACTGCAGAGGAATAGAGTCCTTAAGTTTGTGAAAAGTCAGCAATCTGTAGTTACATCTTGAAACTTCCTTAAACAAAAACTTTATTTTGGATTTATTCATAGGCTCAACTAATGGATGTGAGAGAACTTCTTTCTCATTTTTGCGACAAGAGCTTCCTGTGAGGTTTGCAAACATCCTGAAAGAAATTGATCTTCTTCCTGATAAATTACTAGGCACTCCATCAGTAAAATTAGTAAAAAGCTGGTAAGTATGAACTGCTTGAATTCAGCATGCAGAGTAACACAGCTTTGAGAACTTTGTTGTTACAGACTTTTTTGGATAGTAGAAAGCATAACAAAATACAGTAGAAATGCAGTTCCTCCGTCAAAGCTGAATTGCGAGCTGTTACATGCTGTCCTTTTCTAGCATACTAAAATTAAATTGAAATCCAATATGTTTATATTGTTACATTTAAATTAGTGTGTGGGGGCGGGGGGTTAACAGTTTGAAATGTCTAATAGAGCAAATCTCACTTCTTATTCTTCAAGAAGGGGGAAAAGAAAACGTGTTCTGTTTCCTCATAGCATTACAGACACTAAGACCCAAACAAAATGGGAAAGCAGGCTTTGTACCTGTTATGCTCTCTCGCTGATGCAGTTACTAACAGAGCTTCTATTCCAAAGTATATTGCCTTGACATGTGCAGCAACTGTTTGATACCCTGTTAACATAATCTCTGCAGTTGACACAGTGGTTGATCTGATTTAACCTTGTTTACTGGCACAGTTGCAGCATTTGCCAGGATGGCTGACATAAAGAGTAGAAGTATTAGAGTGAGCTCTTAATATAGCAAACAGTTGTGCCTTTGCCATATGCGTCAAGACTGTCAGATGTTAGTACAAGAGGCTCAGCTACTTAACTTCTGCCAAAGCTGATTAGATTTGGAAAAATTTTGCTTAAATGTCTTCCTGATTGTCATTGTCATTTGGATCTTCTTTTGAAATACATCTCTTCTCAAGAATTATGAGGGGATCCTACTTACCTTAAGTGAGGGTTTAGATTCTTTGATGGCAGGCACAAGAAAAGACTTAAAACTTCTGGGGTTCAGGCAGTCAAGAAATGTTCATCTGTCATTCCACTGTTGGTTGTAACTTTGATATTTCAGAGATACTTAAAACTCCTAGCTGAGTTGTTAGGACTAGCGATGTGCACAAGACAAAGTATTTTTCAAGCTGATAGATTAATAAAAATCAAACTAATAGCATGTATTTCTTGTGTTCTTTTTCAATAGGTACATCCAAAGCCTAAAGGAGCTGGTTGAGTTCCATCAGAAAAGCCCAGATGACCAAAAAGTCTTATCTGAGTAAGCTTTTCATCTGTTTCTTTGAACTTTTTAGTTCATATTCTACTTTTCACAATATATTCACTTTGGACTGACAGCCATCATGAGCTGAATTTGATAATCTAGCAGAAAGAGCTGAACATAGAACAAGCTGGTCTAAATCTCTGATCACATTTAGCAGTATTGCAAATAAAGGTGACCTGTTGCAGCCTAATTTCAAGGCCATATTGCCCCTTAAACTGTCATGACAGAGAAATATTAAAAAAAACCTATTTGTGAAGTCACATCTCTGCTTCTTTCCAAGATGTCAGCTTGGGATCTTTTTCTCTTTCTTACATATTCCTCTGCTCAAATAAATGATTAAACAGGCAGTGAATTTGATATGGCTCATTATACCTTCTGTTTTAAAAATGCCAGACTCGTCTGGGTTAGGTCACCGAGGAATTACTTTTAAAAGAGTGAAAGAAACAGACTGTATTTTAGCAGGCTATTAAGCACTTACCTGTGCTGGTGCTGGATTAGATAATTACATTATACAAAGCTTGCATCAGTGTAGTCTGAGAATAATGTTCTAAAAAGATCTCTTTTTGACCTAGCTTTATAGATACTCTAATTAGAGTCCGAAACAGACATCATGATGTGGTTCCTACAATGGCACAAGGAATAATTGAATACAAAGACACTTTTAAAGTAGATCCTGTCACCAATCATAACATCCAGTACTTTTTGGATCGTTTTTACATGAGCCGTATTTCCACCCGGATGCTAATGAACCAACACAGTAAGTAGAAATTTTTACCTGAGAAAAAACTTAAACCTAATAAGTAACATGTTATTGTAAACACTTCTGAAAACTGATGGAGAACTGCTTCAGATGATTTTGTGTGACACTGAAAAGTTAGAACCAGTATCTGTCTCTTAAGAAAGTAATGGAAAAACTTGTTTTCTAGACTACAGAATAATTGAAATAACTCTTTTGTGGAATGTGTAGGGATATCATCAATGTCTGAAAAGCCTTTAGATGTGAACTGCAGAAAAGCCAACATAGTTTGCTCACAGTAGATAGCGTTTTAACCCATAAAAGGCATAAACAACACTCAGTATTTTATGTGATTATATGTTGTGATTGCACTGTATTAGTCTCAATTTTTAGGCTTTTTTTATAATACAGTATTTGGGATTAAATATTGTATTGTTCTCATCTCAAACAGCTCTTCTTTTTGATGATAAATCTGGCTCGGGGCACCCAAGGCACATTGGAAGTATTGATCCTTGCTGTGATGTTGCTGAAGTAGTGAATGGTGCGTATTCTAAGAGCTTTAACATTTCTCTTCTATAGATCAGTATCTATATCTGATTGCAAGCAGTTTGGATACCAGCTTGTGTTGTAGAGGATGCTGACTGGCTTTAATTGAAATAGCTGAAAGCAGTCTTACCAAAGCATGAGCTTTTAGAGGACAGAATTTAAAATACAAAGTTCCAGTGAAAAGCCATGTTGGAGTAAGTCCTAGCAAGTCACAAATGAGGTAGGAGTTGAAGTTGTCTGAGGTGTTGAGATTGGTCTTACCTACTGGTAGATAACGGATGCATCAGTTCCATACAATTATCAAACTGTACAAAGATTTGCTCATGCAGCTATAATTGCCCATTGTTCTCAATTTTTAGTGCACACAGTGGATGCAATCTTATCCTTCCCTTGAGACGCATTCCCTTGTCTATGTCTTAGACTCTCTAACACCTTAGCAGCTAACGCAGTTAAAAGCTGTATTCTGCCATGCATTAGAATTAATTTCTACATTGCTTGATATTATACTTTACATCATTTATTTAAATAATTATTTCAGATGCTTATGAAAGTTCCAAGATGTTGTGTGACCAGTATTACTTAACATCTCCAGAATTGAAACTTACTCAAGTGAACGGTAAGATGAGAGCTTCCTATCAATAGCCAAACTGCTGCTTTTACTGACTCAAAAGGCTCCCAGTTCTGTAACCTTAATGCACACACCAGTTGATCTGACTTGGGCTAGTTCCTCTTCATTTTCTATTACAGGCACCTAATTTAACTTCCTGTGTTAGAACTCAAATGTCAAATGTACCTTAAACACTACATTTTTGAGGTACCATTTATGAATTTGAGAAAAGTCAGACAAACCTGTACTTAAAGTAACATGGGAAGTTGCTAGAGAGGACCTCCATATTTGGGGTGAAGAAGTGGGGCTGCTGAAATGCTGGGTCTGGTCTGAGCTGCCTGCATGTGTCTGAGGTCAGCAGTGTGCTTAATGTTTAAAATCTTTTATTTATAAAGCGGAATTAATACTTGATTTTTTAACTTGTTTATTTGAAAAGAAGCTGCTATTAAGCAAGTAGCAATTACAATCTAAACACTGTTATGAATGCATAAAGTTGTTTGGAGGCGGAAATACCAAAAATGAATCTTGATTTTTTTTTTTTGTTTGTTTTGGCAACTTACTCATTGTAAAATTTGGATACGATATAGAAAAATATCATCACCCTTCTAAATCTTTTGTATTTTTCCTTTCCTCTAGGAAAAGCTCCAGGAGAACCAATTAACATTGTATATGTTCCATCTCATCTTTTTCACATGCTTTTTGAGCTCTTCAAGGTATGTCAGTATAAACTGAGAGAGTGAAGTGGGATGTGGGGTTGTGACCACCACTAGCCTTCTGCTTTTAGAGATCACATCTGCAGGTTTGCCCTGGTGCCTTTTCTGTGGAGCGGACAGTGTATGTAGGAGTAGTGAACGGGGCTGAACTTCAGTGCTGCCAGCATGAGGTGCAGAAATCTGGCAGCCTTCAGCAACTGCTGAACTTTGCTCTTCTCTAGAAACCTGTTGACTTTAAGGGAGTTATAATATTTAATTTACAGTGCCTGAGTTATGTTGGGCAAGAAGTTGTAATCTTTCAGTCAGAAGATTGTTGGCTATGCTTAGACGCTTCTAGGTGTGAGACCTCCTCTGCTCCCATTATGCCATAATCCTAACTAAGTGTGTCCCTTGAAAACTAGGCACTGATAGGAATAGAGGGTAATTTTGCCTCTATGTAACAGGGGTATGGTTTGAAGTGCATGGATTCAGCAATCTCTGATCATGGTAACGTTCTTTTCCACAGAATTCAATGAGAGCAACTGTTGAATTCCAAGAAAACAGTCCTACCCTTTCTCCGATTGAAGTGATAGTTGTCCTAGGGAAAGAAGACCTGGCAATCAAGGTATTTTGTTGGCCTACTACAATATGGACTGAATGTAATCTTTGTTATTATACACGCGTAGCTTACTGTATTAAAAGATCATCTGGCCTCTGAGAAAAGATCAAAGATACTGTGCATAAGCACATGAGCATTCTCTTGATGATATGAGCCTCCAAGTAGCACAATTACCTAAATGAAAAATAATATACTGCAAAACAAATGTTTGCATTCATGACTATTGGAAAGGTGTGTTCAAATAACAGCATTTTAAATGCCATTCTTAGTGCATGCTTGTTGTTAACTTCATTCTCTCTTAAATCAGATCTCAGACCGAGGAGGTGGTGTTCCAGTAAGGAAAATTGAGCAGCTGTTTAGCTACATGTATTCCACTGCACCAAGGCCAAATATGGATGATGGTCGAAATACCCCTCTTGTAAGATACTTTCAATACTTACATTGCAATTAGGTTCTCCTAAGTGTTTGTGGGTTAATAAGGAAGCACTGGGTCCATCCTGCTGCTTTGTGGAATGTGCAAAGATTACCGAGCCCCATAAATATGAATTTACACTTTCTGAAACAGAATTTTTATATTTAGCTTAGTGGACAAAAATATGCTTTTAAAGGTATAAATAAAGAAGAACATTGCATCCTGAATCTAACCCCTTTCTTTTTTTTTTCTTCTTACATTCCATGACACTAATTTACTTTGTCTTCACTCTCCACTCAGTCCTCAAACTTACTGTACATCAAGCTGTCTTTCTGAAGGCAAGCGCAACTAGAACAGGCTTTTAGACTATTATTAATCTCCCAGTAGCAAGCTCCTTTTACTAATCAAGCTGTACTAGCAAAAACAAGGGAGGGAAAAATACTGAAATGTAATATGTAAAAGTGGGACATGTATATAGACCCTCCCACTTCCATGGAGATACTTTTTCTTGTGGTTTTGGGTTTTTTAATGGTCAGGTTCAGCATTCTCTATGATACTGATTAGAGATTTATGTTTTCTTCTAAGAGAAGAGGAAATGCAAAGGATTTTTTTAATAGCTTAAGAATTTCTGAAGACTTTCCAGCTATTTAACTTTACGCCATAAGAGCTAGTAAAAAAATTAATTAATTTTACACTGTACTTTATTTTTAGGCTGGCTTTGGATATGGCCTGCCAATTTCTCGTCTGTATGCTAAATACTTTCAAGGAGATCTAAATCTTTACTCCATATGTGGTTATGGAACAGATGCTATCATCTACTTGAAGGTATGTATTTAAATTTAGTTAAATAAAACATAACTACCATTAATGCAGTGGGATAACTACTCATTACCATTTTAAGGTAAACAAATTCTCTGCTCATGAGAAACTCTTGTTTTTTATTGAGGAATTACAGATCTAGTTACTGGTTTTTAACTGGTATTAAAAAAGTCACTTGGCTTTAACTAGTTTACTCGAACAGCTACTAGTGAGAGCCCTATTGGTTTTCAGCTTGTTTTAAGATGTTACCTACTTGTTCATGGAATACAAAGTACTTGAAGAGAGTGAAGTGAAAGTGTGAGCAACAGATCTGGTTTGTTTACTCTGAAAACTAGAAAATCCGTGTAAACTAAATCCTTAAGGAGTCAAGGTGCTATTCAACATCTGCCATATAGCAAGCTATGGGGATTCAGATACCAGTAATTTTGAACACTGGTCATGTAACATGCAGTGCTGTTTCTATAAGAAACTTGCAAACAACACTACATGTTCTTTTCTACTTTCTGTGCTTAATCATGGGAGAAACTTGCTTTGAATTTCCTTTGGTAAACTGAAAACACTGAAGCACCGTCAGAACAGAAGTACAAAAGGAAGAGACAGTTCAGCTGTATATATGTAACATTTCTATTAAAACATTTTCACTGGAATTTTACAAATGAAAGTAATTTTCCATGCATTCCTGGACTATCTTGAAAACATGCTAGAGGGTACTGCTTAAGGCCTATTAAAAATGCATAAATAGGATGTGATGTTACTGCATTTGTCCTACCAAATTATCCAAAGCAATCATAGATACTGAAGCACATAAACTACCACATCTATTGTAGAAGCATTTGTGTGAATAACTTCATTTTGTATTGTCACTGGCTTAACACTTTAGGCCTACTGAATGAGTTTTTGCTATGTGGCATTATTGAGAGGTAGAAACCAAATAACTTGTTCCTTCTTGACTTTCAGGCCTTATCAACAGAATCAGTAGAAAAACTGCCAGTTTTTAACAAATCAGCTTCCAAGCATTACCAGGCTACCTCAGAGGCAGATGACTGGTGTGTCCCAAGTAAAGACCCAAAGAATGTGGCAAAACAGAGTGCAGCTTTCTGAAGAGAAGTTGTTATCCAGACACCCAAGGGGATCAAGCTGGCTTCAAGAGCAGCGTTTGGAAGTATTCATCTACCTCCAAACAAGCAAGTTTCAGGACTGGCAGAGGAGAAAGAAGATAAGAATATCATAAACCTAGGCTGTATGTGCTGAATCTGAAACCTTGCTGTGAACTTCAGGATGAGGAAAATAGGAGCACATATGTCTTTAAAGAAGAGCTGTTTATAGAGGAAAATCAGGCCATTTTTTTACTATGATCAAAGACTCTGTGTGGTAGAGGTGTGCAATTTTTAAATCCTGTTTAATGCTTGAACTCTGAATGCTGATAAACATGAGTTATGCTGATGCATATTTTTCTGTTAGAATAGTTATCAGCAGTTTATCTTATTACAGAACTTCTCAGGTAGATAGATAACATCTATACTTTAAAGCTGTATTTATAACATTTGGAAAAGATTCACTGAACATGGCAGTCTTGTAGCAAGATATAAACTGCATTCGAATACAGCCTGACTGGAAGGGAGGGAGCCCTGGGAGGTAGGGAGAAAGTGTTTTGCCTATATAAGGAAGTCCCATTTTTAAAAAAAGGTATTCCAGGAATAATTCTTCTGTGATGCCTTGCCCTGCGAGTCACGGTGCTAGATATTTTACGTTAAGCTGTTCATGGGAAATTAGCCAAGTAAGGCTTCTATGCATAAGGTAATGAAGAAGAAAATCAGGGTATTTTTAAAAGCTACTGGAAAGAAATGGAAATATAAATAGCTCTAACGTTAGGGTACATTTAGCCTACATCCCTGTATTCTGGAGAATGTGTGCCAAGTAAGTCAGTTAGGATTTTCCAAGAACTGAAGTCAGACACGCAAGTTGAACAGAAAGGTTTTGGTGATATGTATTGTATAAGCATGTTATGAAAAACAGCATGTTTATAACACAGTCTTATGGTTTGTTTCAACACAGTCTGGTTGTGCTGTTAAGAGATCAGTGGCTCAGTACACTAAACCAAAATCTGCCAGTTGTCTTTCCCAAATTTGTATTGGACCACAGCAGCTCAAAGAGGTACATGGGGAATCTATACCCTGAAAGCTGTGGTGAGCACTGAAGGTCTCTTGGAAAGGTTTTCAGGAGCGGTGTTGGAACTATAAAAATGTATTCTGAGAACTGTTCATTACAATGGAAAGGGCTTAGGAAATGTTTCAAAATATAAACATCACTGAAAACTACAGAATAGCTTTTATGAACAGCAAAATAAGGGGAATTCCCACAGGAACAGTGCCAGTGGTAGAGAGTTTTTTAGAAAATATTCCATTCTCAATAAGCTTCTTCCTTGCCCATCTTCTTTGTGTGTTTTCACTTTTGTAAGCAAGGTAAACTTAACAAATGCTAAACTATTGGATGTTGCCAAGCTGGCCAGTCAAAATTTCATCAGGGCTGTATGATATTACTTGAATTTTTTTACTTATTATCTTACGTGATCCTTTGCAAGAAGTTGCAAATATAGAACAGCATCCTGCTCAGTATGACAGTTTCCTATTAGAGATTTCTATTTGTTGGATGGAAAATCACTTCATATTCCACTGAGTTGTGATCTGATGGTACATCTGTAACACAGCTGCAGCTGCTCCAGTTAGGAGCTGTAATTTCTGTTTCAAAGCAGCTGAGGCACATGGGTGCAGCAAAACTGTTTTGTGATGCTGCTTGCAGAGAGAAGCTGTGGAACATTCATGATGCAGGCAGAGGTTGTGTAGCACTTAAGGAATCCACATCAAATACCTGTAGTATTACAAATTATGGCTATCTACCTAGATAATGCAGCACCTTTTCCAGCATTCACTGACTTTTTATTCTGAAAGTAGAGCTGTAGTTTTAAATCTTTTACTTGGATGTAGACGTTGAAATAGTTTTATAATAAAATCTTTTAAATGGTTGTCTGTATCTTTGTTTTTCTTAAGAGGTCTAGTGCAAGCAAGGGCTTTTTATTTTAAGTCTTATCAAATGGAGTTGAGAAAAACAACACTCATACCATGTCAGGTACCGTAGGGGGAAAAAACAGTAGAAGAATTATCTTTTTATGCCTAATGTTGCATTGGTTGAGAGGTTACATAGTACCTAAAATCAGTGCATTACCTTACACACCTCCTTACTCTTTATAATTAGGACAGTATTCATTTTGAGATGAGAATTGGGAATCTTCCATCAAAGCATGTTCTATGCTCTAAAATAGTTATCTTTTGTTGAGTTTTAAAGAATATGAAAATGGACTAAGAAAAAAAGACATCCATCATTGGGTCTGTAACTAAAAAAAAGATTTTCCTAGACTAAGACTAAATGGGTGGCTGTCTTTCACTCTGAAGCAATGGGACAGCTGGCTTTTCATACCTGGTGTGTAAGAAAATAGTAGTGATCAGCTGGATCAGATGGTGTCATGATCCAACAGTCCTGTACAATGGATGCATTTGCAGACTTGTGTTGGCCTGGGGCCATCCTGCATCTCCCTTAATTTTAAGAAGACAGACTAACTATAAAAATACATGTAGGTACTTTACCTGAAAGAGGAGAGGTGAAAACCAGCCGGACTCCAGGTGTCTGGCAGCAAGCCTACAAGTGACAGCCTTGTGTACTGAGTTTACCCCCCTTAACAATGTGGGTTTCACCTTCCTAAGGGTTTTTACTTGTAAGACCAGGGAAGCAGATCACATGGCATCTTCTTTTTGCGTTTGGCAGTTACAGAAATGTACCACTCCGACATACACCAGTATGCCAGGTGTGTTGGGAGAAACAACCCGGAGCTAAAGTACACCAGGGACTTCAATAAACTACTACAGAAAACAAAAGGAAACCAACAACACAAACACCCATTGTGTTTTCCCATCATTTTAACTGTCCTGCAGTGTCTATAGACAGGACTTGCATGTTTCCTGTCAGGGTTTTCCAAGCAGAAATACACATACATGCATTCTATACCTTGCCCGCGGCAGGCTGGGGAGCAGGGATGCCGAAGGGCAGCAGGACGGACCCAAGCTGCTGTCTGTGCAGCCCCCCGGTGAGCACATGGCCCCAGCACACTCAGGTCTCTGTGCAGCACGCTGCGCACAGACCATCAGTTCCAGCCAAGCTCCCGCAGTCTAGAAGACAGAATGTGGGTCTTTTTTCCTTCCCCTGCACAAGCCCAGTGGGTAAGAGAGGCCATGCACCAGTTCCTGGTCACAGTGTGGGACTGGCTTGCTGCTGGCACATCAGGGGGGCACTGATATCAGCACATTTACCCATGACTGAAGAGTGTTCTGGTTTCACAGGAGATAAGCAGGTGCTGCACTTTCGCCCTTTGCCCCCTGATTAGGACCTTACACAGCCAGGTTCCTGATGTCAACAGAAACCACGCCAAAGCACCCTGTGTTTTCTCTTCCAGATCATTAGATAAAAAGCGTACACTGATTACTGGTTAGTGTTACTGATGCCTTGGGCACATAGCCAGATAAATCTCCCTGGATACACAGTTGTTCATTAGCATCATTTCCCTATCACTTAACCAAGTTTTTAAATCCACCAGACTTTGCCCTTAACATGCAATGGTGTCCTTCCCAAAGCATTATTACAAAACAAGCTTTGTTACCTTTGATAAGAAACACTACTGGACTGGAAAAACTGTTGGTTTTTCTTCTCCTTATGCTGGCAATTACAACTTGAGAAGATCAGGTATAACACCCAAGAATTTTCTGCCCTGAAGTTCTTTAGCAGTTTTAGCAAATGGAAAGTAGAACATGGCAGTTTATGATCCTTGAGCTCAGCTAATTTTTGGGGGTGGGGGTGGTGAAGAAGAAGGGGCACACTTCTCAGTTAACATCTTTGGGTTTGTATTTCCCAGTAACTGAAATCACAATTTTAAATGCCTATGTCCTGACCCTGTATTACAGGCCCTAAGGTGACTTTGCACTTCTAGGCTGTAGTACACATTCAAGACAGAATGGCTGACTCAATACCTGGCTAGATGCTGCTACTCCTCACAGTCAGCAAAGAGAAAGGACATGTTGGTAGGCAGCTTCAGTCAGTCCTGCTTCTCTCCACTCACCTCACAGGGAGGAAAGGACAGAAATACCCAGTCTTTATTCTTCCCTGCAATCTCAAATGTTGGGTGTCAAACAAGTAGCTGGAACTCAGTCCTCGGTCTTCAGAATATCCTGAGGCTTCTTAATAATGTAAGATTTTTATATAAACAGAAAAACATGTATGGCATATCAGGAGCTGCTCCTCATCAACTCTCCTCAATATTCCCTCTGCAGCTATGAAAGAAAATCAAAGCAGAGTGCAACAAACTGGCCCAGGTAGAATTACCACAGATTTTCCTGTGTCGCTCTCTTGCTTTGCAGTTCCTAACAGGAAGGGGAGAGAAAGGAAAGGATCTATCTGATTTCCTGCTGTGTGAGGAGCACAGCCTCAAGGAACGAGACTCACTGCCTTCCTAGGGTCGTGTCCAGTTTAAAATCCAGACAGAACTGTGAGGCAAGAAACACAGCAAGAGGAGTGAAAATCAATCCCACTATTTTTAGCTGTCAAACATTCTCTGGGAAGGTGACAGAGAGTTTCTAGTTTAGAACAGGCATGCTTTAAGTTACACGCAAGTGATACAGCCCTGTCTGCAAGGCTGAAATAAGAAAATCAAGTTAAAAGAGAAGACACTTGTTTTCATTACTGTTATAGGTTGGGCTTTCTGTACTTTGTCACATCACTGGACTGGGCCTGAAAGCTGAGAACCTTGGCATGGGATTCGGCACACCAAGTATGAGACCTTATCATGACACTGTGTGTGTGTGCTGAGGTGTGAGTTGGATATCTCAGCTGCCTCTCATGGCCAGTGTTGGTGTATCCAGAGGTGTCCAGAAAGCTTCTTGTGAAGCAGAAACGTACTTCTGGTGCCTGAGTAGTGATCCTGTCTCCAGTGGCAGAGTTCAACTGGCTCAATGGGACCCCAGACATCAGGGGCTCCTCTAGGCACCTGCGTTTAGATGGGTTCGGCTGTGAGCTGGCTCCCAGCTCATTCAGTTACCTAAAAATAGACACCCGGTCCTATATGAGGAAGGCTGGAGTATTCTTCCTGTCTCTCATCTGTCACTCTGGAAGACAGAGGTCTACCACACGTCATTTGTCGTGCCTGCCAGTCCCATGCAAACACCTTGTATGGATACTCCTGGCTTTCTAAAGTAGCAGTGAATATTTATGTTTAGGTAAATGACTCAAGTCCTCTTATTAGTTCTGCATGGTTGTGGGAAACTGGAAATACAGAGCTCAAAATTATATCACTGCTGTGTCATTGCTGGCCAGGGTGGATATATAATGGAAAATCCCAGACAATATTTATTCTGCAGCAAATGCCAGTGGGATCATTGCAGATGAGCTGGCTGCTGGCACAAACTGTGTCAGCCTGGAGCTGCCTCTGCGCAGCTTGTCATCACTGACATTGCTGATCTGTCTGGGTTTGGGGCTGGTCCTAATGCCACATGATTGCAGGAAGAGACGGCATGAGGCTCATCACTCTGCACCCCACAGGCATCAGTGCTGTCAGACAGCTCTGAGCCATGCCTACCACTCCTGGGACAACCAAATACCAATTTCTGAGCAGACCTTTTACAGAAACTTAGGCGCTAACTGTAGCTGGTGCTGATTGTTAAGTGCCGTGAGGCATACTGAGAAATCAGAAGCATTGAAAGCTCTTTTTTGTAGTGTTTATTCCTTAGAATGAATTTCTCTTCCTAGAAGCTTTACTGCCCGCAACACTCTGGGTTGATTTTTAACAAATTAACCAAGGAACAGATTTGAATACCTGCCAGGGCTACTTGTCATCTCCTCCAATCACTGTGGCGTGCAGCAGAGGTAGTAACGCATTGCAAAGACTATTGGTGACCCAGAGTCACTCCCCTGCTTACAAAGGGTATTACAGGTGGAATTCAACCTTCACGCAGGGGTGAATCAGATGGTTTGGACCACTCTCAATGTTACTAGGTATGTGTCATTGCCTCAGAGACCACAGGAAGGTGTTTGCTCAGGCATAAAACTCTGTTTGTGTTGACACAGAAGCACTTGTTTGTGCTTAGTTAGGGTCTGTTATAAAACCTTCTGTTCGCACAGCTTTCCCTTGCTTCTAATCAGCTTTGCCTCAGGTTTTACATAAATACACAATGAAGAAAGCTTCATTTTCAAGCTCTGGCCAGGGACACCTGAAGTTTTCATTATTCCTGTTATTCATGGAGATGCCCAGAAGTCTTCTGCTGGTACAAATTCCTTCTTATGCTTCCCCTCCATGGCCTTACCCTCTTGTTCCTGTGTTCTTCCTATTCCTGCTACTGATGCCAGGCTCTGCATGCTCTGAGCCTATCTTCTGTAGCCAAAGGATGGGAACAGTCACACTTCCAAAAGCTTTTGATGATTTTTCAAGGCCACTGGATGATCAGTTAACCTGAGGAAAAAAATTGTAACACCTTCTGCATATTCCCAGGCTTCTGCCTTTTGAATGGCAACATCCATGTAAGAACAGCTGAAACAACAGCAAAATTATTCACTGGAGTGCCACAAACTGATGCAGACAGACCTTGGAAATTTTACTGCAGTACTCAGGGCTTTCTGAAAGAGATGTTACCATCCTTCTCCAACAAATTGTTCTTGCCTTTTCCTTTGCAGCAGAATTATATTCCTCACCTCTGAGTATTGATCTTAAGGGAGAGGATGTGTCTTGACTTTAAGTCTGAACTGGTCAAAAAAAAGCAGAGAAGGACTGGGGATCCTTCCAGTTCTTCCAAGGAATAAACATATCCACTATCTTAGGAAATTAGAGTTTTGGAGGGAAAACTTCTACCCATAACAGGGGTTAAGGTTCTGTTTCAGAAGAGGGCGGTTTCTTTTCATAAGAACAGAAGAAGATTCCAGCAAAGCTGTTGACAATGAAAGGGTAAAATAAATACTTTTCACCATTCATTTAAAGTATTTTTACACTGGAAAGTTTGGGGGTTTTAAATTCTGTAACCATTTCTAGAAGAATAACAGTATATTGCTGAAAATTATGGTAAACATTCACTTATGGAAGTATGCTTTTTATAATAGATTCAGAAGCAGTCATTCCGTTGTTCTTATTTTAATAGTGTATGAGTATGGAATACAAAATATAAATGATGGATCAATGGGTTGTCTATGAGCCTGTCTGAGAACTGCTGATGTAATTCACTGTTCTTTTCTGTAATGCTTCTAACACATGCTAACTCTTTTCCAATCAATAAAAGACTGTAATATAATGTGGGATCAACATATTAAAAAATGTAAGTGATAGATATTGGATTAGTAATAATTCATCTTTAGACTTTACACCATGTCTACTGAAATGTGTGACAAGATTCGTGTTGACACCAGAAAGTTGTGGACAAAGCCAAAATGCTTTAAGCTGTTGTTCTGTAAAGAGACACATACACCCATAAAGGTCTTTAGAAAACATTAAGCAAATTAATTTTTAACTCCTTCAGAGTGCAAGACCAGATTTGCCTCACTGTGTTACCTACCATGAGTTCTGCAAGATCGTGCTTGTTGTGTGGGAGGAATTTAAAATCAAGAGCCATACACAGGAGAGGAAGAGAAGTATATGACTGACATTTAGACCTTCAAGATATGTTGAACAGAAATGTGTGTATGCACATAAGACCAATTTAAATGCACTGAACTGGCTGACAGCTTTTACTTCAGCCCATCCTCCTTACTTAATGCAGTACAATCCTGGAGAAACTTGAGATCCAAACACCCCCGACTAGAGGGAGGTCAGCTCTCAGCCTTTCTGTTCAAGCCAGGTGAGACCAAAAGCCCAGGTCCACACTGTGGGAGTCTGGGTGCAGAGACACCATTGTGTCTGAAGTATAAGCATGTCCCTGTTCCACAAAGTGGGCAGTTTGTCTTTGCGTCCCCGGCCACCAAGACCCTCACTGAGATAAAGGGGTTTTGCCCATGCCTGGAGACAGGAAGACAGAACTCTTTAACAGAACACGACAGTGACTGGCCACAGCTTGTGCTCATTTCACACAGCTGAGGCTTTTTTTAAAAAGGATTAAGAGTGTCCAAACCCCAAACAAAGTGAGGGCCTGCTTCAATACGGCTGGAAGATTATTCCAGCTGTTTGGGGCCAGGAGCCTAAAAAAGCAAAGCTTGCCTCCCATAGTTAGTGGAGCTCCAGACACTTGGACATGAATAGCTTGCTTTAAGCAGAGGGCAGACTGGTAGCTAGTGCTAGATAAAAGGATACAAAACAGCACTGTAAATAAGAAGTGAACAGTTATAAACCTTAAAAATAACCTTCAGGAAATGCATGGCTACTGTTCTGCTGCTAGCTGCTGGATCTTTTGTTCTGCTTACAGCTTTCCATCCTTTTATTTTCTCTTTTTTTTTTTTCTTATGAGGCCAAACGCTGGCTGCATATACAGCACAGCCTGCTCCAGCCGGGACTGGAGGCCGCAGGAAGCAGTGTGCCTCTGGCTGCTGTTCCGGCAGCCTCCTGAGCCAGAGGCAGGGAACCCACGGGGACAGTGTGTTCCCTGCTGGCTGCACTGGAAGCTTCAAAACATGTTTATGTCGAGTCAGCAAGAACCGCCCAGACTGGTCATGCCGCTGCTCTCTCTCCCTTTCCAGGCTGCTGGAAGGAGCTGCATCAAAGTCCAAGCCCACGTTTAAGTCTGTTGCAGGCACTGCCTGCAGTTGGATCCTGCCTGCCCAGAGTCACTTACCCACCATCTCACCAATGCACCCAGGTCACCTGAAAGTGAAGGGCAGACAGGGCTGCCTCTTCACTCTTCTCCCTGCTCTGTGTTGGAAAGGGCAGCTCTCCCTGTGCTCGAGCAAGTTCCAGCAACTGGGCAGAACTCAGTGCCATTTGATATCAAACCCTCCCACACTCACAGCATGGCCAGGCAACAGCAGATAATGTATCCTGGTCAGCTGAAAAAGGAGTCCTCCCTCTTGATCTTCTACAGGCAGGATGCACCCCCTGTCAAAGGCTCAAAGGGACACTGAGTGCATAACTCAAGCACATCTCCAAAGCACAGAGGTGCTATGGGGGGGGCCCTGCAAGAGGGGACCATGACACCCGTAGCACAGCATGTCAAGTACTTGGTGGAGTTTCAACCAGCTGGAAAGAAAAGCAGGAAAGAGCTGGCTTACGGAGACCTCTGGCATCCAGCTCTCCACAGCTGTGTCAGGGTCACTTGGACGCCTCCATCCAGGCTTGCTAATGCCACCTGTCTGCCTGGAATGGGGCTGTATATGCATCTTTGTTAAGGTTCCCTGAAGTGCGGGAGAAAATGTTTGGGTTTGCCTTAAACTTGCAGTCACTGCAGTGGAAAGCTGCTCTCCACAGAAGGGCTGCAGCCCACACTGGTGGCTTGTGAGTCCTTGGTACCAGGGACAGGCCTTTGGGTGTGCCTGAGGGGAAAGAGCACACAGGAACATTGTGACCAAATGGAGTCTTCTGTTCATAATAACACCATCAGGTTCAAGTACCACAAGTCGTAGTTCACAGCCCTCAAAATGCGGATTTGCATTGTTAAGTAAACAATGTTTAATCCTCTTGTTTAACCTTAAATTCCATTTTTTGTTTTTCTAATTTACTGTTGAACTTCACCTCCAAATGTGCATGGCAACTCTCCCAGGTTTATTGAGACACTCAGTATTCACCATGTGAAAATCTATAATATCAGTTCTAATGGCAGTTCTCCCCTTTCTCTCTCAGTTCTTCCCCCCACACCATGTGAAGAGGCTGAGCCCCTACCTCTCCCCTGCACAGTTCCCTGCCACATCTGCCCATTGGCCAGGGAGGAGTGCAGCTGCTGCTCCAGCAGCACAAAAAGGCACTGCCAGAGGTAAATGGCTTTGTGAACAGAGGCTTTGCTGATAGACCTCAGATCTTTAGAGCGTCCTGGTGTCATTAGAAGCCAAGGTCATTGGTTTGTTATTTCCTCCCACACCACTGGAGGATGCAGAATTTGATTTCATGGAAAGCTGGCAGAACAAGCAGTCTCTGCCATGTTTCTGATTACAGGGTAGAAACCTCCCTGTGATGCTGGCAGATGAAATGTGTGAGCACAGCTGAACTCAGCTGGTGCTCAGCAAGGCAAAGCACACTGCCTGCCCCACAAAATCCATCCAGCATTTGGGTTTCATCCACCCACCATAGGAGTGAGGGGCAAACTCAAAATCTTGAGAGAAGATTTTAGCATATCAGACTGAGTAAATGAGTAATTGCTGTGGGTTAGGAAATCCAGACATGGTGGAGCATGGCACAAAACTGCAGAACCATGGATGTGTACAGGGGTAGTGGCTTTGTTGCCCTTGTTGGAAAAGGGAGTAGTGAAAGAGTTGCAGTGGGGGTCAGGCCCTATGTTGTGTGCCAGAGGGTACATAGCCAGGAAGGAGAAGGAGAAGGAGAAGGAGAAGGAGAAGGAGAAGGAGAAGG
>VZRQ01004342.1:571971-606099 GCA_013397975.1 Machaerirhynchus nigripectus
GAAGGGAAGGGAAGGGAAGGGAAGGGAAGGGAAGGGAAGGGAAGGGAAGAAAAATCAGTGAAAGGAAGGACAGGACTGTGGAAGAAATGGACCCCATGACAAACTGAAGTCCAAATTTCCAGCAAGGTATGGTTCAGAGCTGCTGCCACCACAAGGTGTGCTCACCATGGATACAGGCTGACAGCGTCTCCTTGAGTTCAGGACAGTCACACACCTTTCCCCAGAAGGGAACTTGGAAACAGCAGGATAGACTCACCTGAGGGTTGGCTCAGCCTTTGGGAGGTAGGTGTAATTCAGTGGACTTCGTTGCCACTTTGGAGCAGTTTTACTCTGCATGAATGTTAAAATAACCTACATTACTTTTTACCATGCAATGGCTTTGCCCTGACTGCAGCGATGTCACTTTGCCTGTGCTTTCCAGCATGCTGTGTGCTTGTAGCCAGCTCAGGCACTACCCTGCCCTTCAGTGATGCCTGTGTTTTCGTACAGTATGATCCAATGGCCATATATTTATAGGGCACACAATTCTGTCCCCTCTTTTATAGCATGTCGTTATAAAGAAGACTTTCTGTGAGTATTCTTGCGTTTTTTGTTCCTGCACTTTCTTCCTCAGACCTTAGCAGTTATTTATCCTTACTTCCAAACCAACTAGTGATTTTTGTAGGGTTACCAGGAAGAGGTAAAGATCCCTGTCCTTGACCAGATCTGTATGGATTCAACCCCCTTCCTCCCACAAACAGCCAGCAAGCTTATGGCTCTACTGAGGCAGTGCAACTCCCCACTGACAGTTAGTATTGACATAAAATAATTCCGTGCTGGTTGCAGTACCAGCAGCTTGAACAGCCACATCAATTGCACTGTTACAAAGCTGAAGTGTGGTGTGACTCAGGCACCAGTCAAAAGGTTGTTACCAGCATCCCTAGTCAGCCCCAGCTTGAAAGAACAGAACTGAATGGGTTGTCGGTGGTCTAAAAATCATCACATGCCCACTGTCCTAGTTTCAAATGCCTTAATTGTAATTTGGCAGCACTCCATAGGGTGCCTGTGCAAGGTGAAGGGCAACACACAGCTGCTACATAATAAAAAATGTTAACTGTGTATTAAAATCAAACAGTTCATTGGAATGCATGATATCCATTGTCACTTCCACGCTTTGTGTCCTATGAAGCTTAAGATGTATTTGGAGAAATAGTCAGAAACAAATTTCTGAGCAGCCAATTGATTTCATCTGACAGTTGCTGCATACATCAATCTTTTCTGACCCACTCGTCTGCGGTGCCAGAGGTCCCTGCCTTTCCACAAAGAGAGACTGTGGTAGCTGTTTCCACTAATATAACTCTTGGGAAGGTTAAGGTGTCAGACACTAGCTAGGCTTCAGCATCTCTGCTAATACTATGTTCTGCACTGTCATTCAGTAGAAGAGCAAACCCTAGGGATTACAGGGAAATTCTATTGACATGTCCTGAAAGTAAATGGAAATATTGCTGTGCCTGAGCCATGTGTATCTTGAAGAGTTTCAGAAAAACAACAGCAGCCCTTCAAGAGCCCTGCAAACCTTCCAGCACACTGAAAACCTGGCATGCCTCTTTGTCCTCTCAGAGTTTAATAAAGGTTTATAATAGCATAGACCACCCCAGACTATTTCAATCTTCCTTTCAGTCTCAAAGACTGAACTCTCGTATGTTTAATTTAATGGTATTTGTCCCATGAGCAAAGTCTGCTGCCAGAAGCATTAGTGCGTTTTCAAAGGACGTTCCTTAAATATGAATGAGCTGAGCCCCTGTGATCATTTTAATTGATCCAGCAGTGCTTGCAGCTAAAAGTAAAGCTGCCACCTTTCATGGCAGACCAGACCTTTTCCCCTGCTGCCAAATAATATTTGTATTCCTGATATTTTACAAAAACAGTCAGTCTTGCTCAGCCTGGGAGGTTTCTATAAGTTGATGATCACAGCAGTTAACTTGATTCTGTCAAAACTGGTGTGTAGACTGTAAGATATTGCCCCAAAGAAAGATGAGAAATGTTTCTTTTCAAGATGGTGAGCAGTTTTGAACAAATAAAATGTCATTGATGCCAAAACACTAGTGGGAACTTACTGGTTTCAGCTCTGATACCCTGATTTGGATTGAAAACTCCAGCTGAAACCAGGTAAAAGATTTTGACTGGGATCCCTGTGTGGGTCTCCTCACACATGCACAGGTGTGCCAATGCACACACACACACCAGTATGCACACAGACCCACACAGAGCTGCCAGAATCAAAGTGGGCATTTCAATACCATTCTGCTTTCGTGTAGTCATGAGGTTTGGTCCAAAACCTTACAAGATGAACAACCTTGTCATCATCCACACAGCCCTAGAGACAATGCCATGTGACAGCATGAAAAGGGGCACAGACAACCCCTCCCCTTCCTCTGCTGGCTTTTGAAATGCTAAGGGCAGAAGGACATGGTGTCCTGGCTGCCTGGGCCAGGGGCACCAAGGCCCTATATTCTGATTTGGGCTTTGAACCATTTCCTCTCTTCAATGCAAACTCAAATTAATGCAGCCCATCATGAGAAAGGCAAGGGATGTGGACACAGCATCCACTTGTGCTAAAGGTCTGAGGCGGAGTATTGCTGCCATTCAGCCAAGCAATGGGCTCTTGTTTTTGGAATAGACATGGGAGACACTTTTGAGTATGATCTTAAAGTACCAGAAATGAGCATATTACAAAACACATGTCACAGTCCAGGCAGTGTTTGTGTGCAGGCAATTGTCTTTATCTAATCAAAGCCCCCTTTGTGGAGAGAAGACCTTACTTAGCAGATCTCTCAGGCTTGTGCAGCCCTCCTGCTCATGATATCAGTGCATCATGTAGGAGGCAGCTGAGAATATGTTCTTCCCCTCCTGCCACCAGCAGCACTGGGAAAATAGCCTGTCTTAAGGACAAGTTGTGAAAGTTTTAAAAGTGTTAGATGGAGGCTGAGCAGGAAATGGTCAACATTTACTGCTTCCTCTTTCAGTGACCTAAGTTGAGGCTTCACAGTCTCTGTCTTCTCTTCTTGGCATTATGCCATCAGGACAGGCAGCAGTGTTGGAGAGCTAAACCAGCCAGGCTCTTTTAGACTCCTTGTCCTAGTATCTAAAAGCTGACCAAGTATAATCTGCTGAGTTGGAAGTATGCAGGGAAATATAGTCCTGAACACTGTTAGACTTCAGTTTCACCTATGGACTCTCCATGGATAAATTATTGGAGTTTTGAGTCAAGCTGGATCCAGTCAGACATCAGGGGTTAAGTTTAAAATTATTGCAAGAACACTTTACAGAGAGGATGCCCATATTTCCATGAACAGCTGCACTGGTCCCCAAACACATGCAGGGTGTCCCTATGGTCATAGAATGGGTAACTCCTTTTGTCCACAGTGCATGTGACTTAAGAACATCTCTTTATATACAACTCCTAAAAAGCATGAGGACCACAACCTAGAATCTCACTGTTATCCATTGAGAAGTCATTAAAGGAGCTCTGGGAAAGGGCTGCCAATGGGAATGGGAAAGGATAGTTCATTCTTTGTGCCCATCTGTGCTTTAAATATACTAATAGGCCATGGAATGCAGTGGAAATGTTTCAAACATGTCTACATCTCTATTAAGAAGCCAAAAGGCAAAAAGCAACTTATTTCACAGAGGACAGCAAACAACCCTGAGAACAATTTTCTGTCATTTTCAGTCATGACTGTGCTTCAACTTGTGGTGTAGAGGTCTCTCTTCCATGTGGAGTCATCCAGTCTGATGAAGCTTTGAAAATACAAAAGCCTGATCAGGGATTATACGACAGTATGACATTTCAAGACATCTCACAGAATCACAGAATCATGGAATCTGCTGAGTTGGAAGGGACCCACAAGGATCACTGAGTCCAACTCCTGGCCCTGCACAGGACCATGTCCAAGAATTACACCATGAGCCTGAGAGCATTGTCCAAATGCTTCTTGAACTCTGCCAGGCTTGGTGCTGTGACCACTTCCTTGGGGAGCCTATTCCAGTGCCCAACCACCCTCTGGGTGAAGAATGTTTTTCTAATATCCAACCTAAACCTCCCCTGACACGATTTCAGGCCCTCCCTTGGGTCCTGTCACTGGTCACCACAGAGAAGAGATGAGTGCCTGCCCCTCCTTTGTGCATCCTGTGATTTTAATAAATGATGATCTTATTTTCAGGTTCTCCCACACCTCACATGAGTGACTCCATCCAGTGTGTGGGAATAGAGTGCAGTAAGAGAGGAATAAATGTGCTAAAAAGGAACAAATACTAAGGTTTGCTTACTCTTGGTCTTTCTAACTTCAACAGCAGAAGCAATTAAAGTGCATCAATCAGGTCTTTTTTTCTGTGATAGTGATGTTCTCTAGTGTTTTTAACAGCTTGCAAATTCCTATGACTATAATCAGCCTGATCCCACTGTGCTCCCTGTCAGATACCACAATGGCTATAATCTGGCACCTGCTTGGTACAAAGCTTGGATGTGAGCCTGGGTGCCCACAGAATAAAAATTAAGCATGTTCACTGCAGAGGGGGAGGATCAGAGGAAATTTAGGTACACTGGTTACAGCCTTTATTCTTCTCTCTCAGCAAGAGAGTCCTGGCTACGACAGGTCAGAAAATGCTGCAATTGTTCTGCCTTAAACCTCTCTTTTCCAGAAGCAGAATTTCACTTTCAGAAGCAGCCAGTGTGGGGATGTGTTTCCAATAAAATCAGCTACCTCCATCTGTCTGTTCTGGACTGCCCAGCTTGCCCCATTGTCAGACTGTTCAGAAAGCAAAAAATGTTTCTTGCCTTGACCAGTTGGCAAATCCTCTTCCTCGTACCTGACTTACAGAGATGCAACACCTAGAAAAGCATAATAACCTATGCTTTCTCACCCTTCCAAATTCACTGGTTTTCTGCAGTGCAGAATCCAGTGGGTCCCATTGACCTGGAGGTGCCTCAAACAGGTTTTTCTATTGAAAACCTGCCCCAAATGCTGATTGTTCTCCCCAGTAAATTACCATAGTATCTCTGATAGAGACATCTCTGCAGCTGTACAGAAATCTCTCAAGCGTTTAGTGAAGTACAGGGACCTATATTACAACTTTATTCACATAAGAAAGCATTTACTCATGCTCTGTGTTCGCTTTGAAATTCCCTATTGGAATGGGAAACTGCTGAATAGCAATCTTCATTGCTGTCTGGCTAAACATGAACAGACCCATGAATTGGATTCTTGTACACAGTGTACAAGCTTTAATTAATGAAAACTGAGATGAAAGGAAAGGGAAGTGATTTGTAGCACTAAATAATCTGCACATTTCTTCAAATGCTGTTGTTGCCACTTTGTGAGACAGAGAGATTTGAACAGCTTGGTTGGGAAAGCCTAGTGTGCTGTGGGCTGTCTTTGCAAAGGGATAACAATAACAATAACAATAACGACTGACAGCTTCACAGTCAGAGATGCAGTGAGAAGTCAGGAGTTACTGGCTCCCAGTGGTGGGCATGGCTTACCTCTCTTTTCACAGAGCCCAGAATTGTCATGATCTAAAAAAAGTGGAACAGCCCAGATGGGAGGCGTAAAACTAAAAAAGGAAGAAAATTAGGGTTTACCTGTGGGTCAGACTTGTGCTTGCTCTGGGATACTTGCTGTGAGATCTGCCACTGCCCTGCATTTCATCCTCCCGGACTGGAGAAAGGAGCTCGGTCAGAAGTAAAGGAAACCAATGCTGGCAGGTCCAAAAGCAAGGAATTGCAAATCAGGGGGCCTGGCAGGTCTGTAACAGCACAGCCAACACATCTTCATCTTGGAAACACCTTCTGGCTAATGTGGGATTCCTCTCACCTGCACGTAGCTGCCAAAAATTAGGTGTATAGTCCATGCTAGCAGGCTAGGTTCATTTTATAGTCAATGAAGAGAAGGGTCATATGCTTCCTGGATCACATCCAACCCCATCCTGAGAGATATAGGGATGGGTATAAGTACACCTGAGCAGGTTTTGGGGGCAAGTGTTTTTTACCTTTCTTGGCGCTGGGATATTAATTTGTCACTGGTCACAGTGAGAGTGCAAACAGAGACAGCATGTGCTAAAAGCTACCCAGCTTGAATATCAACATACAAAAAATCCAGGGTTGGTTGTTTCTATCTTGTTTACATACTGCGGTTGATAAAGAAAAAAAAATTACTACAATTTAAAAGGATAATTATGACAAAGCTTTATAAAATACAGACAGGTAGTGAACAGTGAACTAACACTGAATTGAGAGTCAGTGCACAGGAAAACACGGAAACTACTGAAGGCCTGTCTGTGGTCACAATGCAAATCAGTTTGCCTACTTCTTTCTGGGAAAGCATTTCTGTGACTTATTTTTTGACAGTATCCTTTCTTTTACTCAAAAAATGACAGCTGAAGAAAATAATCATAAAACAATATGAAAGGTTGCTCAGATTTAATCTAATCTGCAGATTTAATCTATCTAGCAGGCAGTGGTATAAGTACTGAAGGAAGCAGCAGCACTGTTTAAGCTAGGCTGAACAAAGCAGTGTGTGCCCTGGGTGTGTTTGGAGCAGGGGCCTTTCCAGCTCTGCCTCCCCTGTGCAAACTGCAGCCTGCAGCTGTGATTTCCCAGTGCAGGGAAAGAGAGCAGCTCCAAGGAGAGCCAGTAAATGCCAGCCCAGCTTGCAGGCTGGCCAGCAAATGGGCACAGGCACAAGGCTCTGTCAGGATTGTGCCTGGATCTCTGGCACCCCACAGAGGCTTATGGATCTGGGAAGGGAGATGCCTGCTGTGCAGTGGCTCAGTAGATGATTCCTTCTGGTTCCAGCAGCAAGTACTTCTTCATGGACAGAGGGATGGAGAGCAAGGGGACTTCTCGGTGGCACCTTTCTGACAATACTGCCCGAATAGCACATCTGCATAAGTGCATCAGTGACCGTGGTGAATTGCTGCACACAGTGAACAAAGAGTCATAGAAATCCTGGTGCTGCTGTAAAAAAAACCACAAGCGTGTTTTAAGGCAACAGGAATATTTGGACTATGAGGATTTTTGAATTAAAGGGATAATTATGTCAAAGCATGTAGTTTGTCCCACAATTTTGCCTTTTGACAACATCTTTTCCTCTTTAATCTCTTATTTTTCATTTAAATTCTGCCTTGCATTTGCAGCTAACTCCTTCTGTTCACAGGAATCTGACCCATGCAGGTACATGGTCGTATCTGTGTAATATGGCACTTAAAAATATCTGCTGACTTAAAAAAAATATAAATACACATATTGACAGATCTGAAGAAACACCATTCACAGCCAGAATCTTTTCACTTGCTGAGTGCAGGGACAGCTGAACTCCTGCTGTACTGCTGACAGAGGGTGCTCCAAAGGATTACAGTGCAATTAAAATATCTCAAAAATATGTCTTTTTTCAGTGAGTGATATGCTTTTGTCAAATGAGAGATATTAAATGGGGAAGTCCCCATCCTCTGAGATGTTCTTGTCTTTCAAAAGTGTTCTTTCTTTCTTATGGTTGGGTATGGATTATGCAAATAATAAGCCTGGATTTTACTCAGTTTTAACTCTTTGAGAGCTTACCTCCAAGACATCCTCAGGTATGGCTGCTTTCCACTTAGATGTCGATGTGATGTGTTCATAGGAGTTGACGACTACCTCCACAGCTCTGGGGTGGGAATGACAGGCTTGTAGCACCTGGAGGCAGGATGCATGCAGACCATGAGTACCCCCAGGAAGCGGGGACCAGCCTGGGTGCTTGGCACTGCGCAGCAGCAAACTGAGACAGACACAGCCAAACAATTACAAGAGGATAAGGCTGGAGATGCAAAAGACACAAGGCCCCTCCACACTACACTGTGCAAGCACAGCAAGAAACCCAAGCTCATCCCCAGATTAACACCATACAGAAGTGCTGGCTTAGATCTCCACAGCAGTCTAGATGGGGTGGGATTTATCACCCAAATCTAGTGATAGCTTGTTCATAGCTGGGCTGAGTGACTCAACACCAGGCAAAGCCATGCACAAAAATTCTTGCTTCAGCTCATGCAGGTCAGGAACAGAAAAAAATCCCATCATATAAATAAAAAATGCATTGTTACAGAAAAATTTAAAATACGACCAGGAGAAAAGACAGCTCAGAAGTAAGACTTTCAAGCCACACAAGGCCCCTGAAACAACTGTTCTTCCCAGTAACTTTAGCTCAATAGGAAAAAAACCCAGTCTATTTTCACTCATATGCAGGGGATAACATTGCATTCACCCAATTTTGTCCCATCCAGTCACCAGGTTTCACAAACAAAACTGCAGAACATCCCTCTGTGATAAATATCATCCTACATTTTTACAGATGGGGAAATGATGGTTTGGAAGAGAGACCCACTTCATGCAATAGGAGGCTGGAGGAGGAGACTCCAGACCTTGTTATCAAATACTCTCTAGGAGACTAAGCATTGTTCTGCTGCAGAGAGAGCCTGCTCATCTTGGGCTCAAGAGGGCACAACTAAAATTTTGGCATTTTATTCAAAGGCTTCTGGTTACTTGGCTTGTTAAACTTTACATATACAGTGGGGGAACTGCAAAGTATTCCTTAGGGCACTGGATGAGAGAGAATAAGTCCTGACTTCAGCAAGATTACTTAGTTGTCTGATATAACAAGACTCTCAGGTACTCCTGTCAGTGTCTTGGGCTTCGCAGGTGTTTAGGAATTTTTCATGAGGGATCCTGCAATTCTTTTTCTTTTTTTTTTTTTTTTGTCATCGGCTATGAGCCCAGGGCCAGCATTTCCCCTTAATTCTCACATTTCCTGGGAATAATCCAAAGCTTTATTGAGATGCATTTCATTCTGAATAGATTTGAATAGATTTTTAGAGGTCAGATGTGACAACTTGAATCAAGTGGTCTCATCTCTAATCTTCGGTGGAGGCCATGAAATATGCATTTCATATGACTCATTTAAACCTGCATGAAGCCAGGTTTGACAAAGGCATGTGAGTTCTCTGAAATGAGAAAGTGAATCTGCTCTGAAAAATTAGGCTTCGACCAGCATTTAGGGTTTGGCATTTCAGGCTGGTTAAGAGGAAAAATTAGATCTGGATCTGGTTTCTGGTATGGGCAACTGTAATTTCACTTCAGTTAAATGATACCACTCTTACAGTAGGTCATCTCACAATGTTTGGGGCATTCTGGGCCCACACTGACGGGATGCCAGCAAAAACAGATACCACTAAATCCTGAAGTTGGGATCTCTCATCCCATTCCTGTTCAAGACACCATGCCTCTCCATATCCCTACTGTACGAAGTCATCCTTAACCTTGTGGAATTGCAGAGGATATATCCTAGCTGCTCCATGATTCAGTAGCAGCTGGTAGCAGATGTCTGGCTGAGCAGCTGGCCGCACAGATGTCACTTTTATGATATACTGTAGGGGTGCACAGCCATTGACATCCATGATGTTTGCTTCTGCTCCTGCCTCCAGCAGCATATGCAGCAGGACATGATCACAGTTCCAGGCAGCTTTGTGGAGTGGTGATTTGAAATCCTCATCACGAGCATTCACTTCAGCGTTATAGTCTAGGAGCATCCGACAGATGAGGTGGTGATCCTGGCTGTATATCTGATCCTTATAGTGAAGGGCCCAATAGGCTGCACAGGCCAGGGGGGTCTCCATGTAGGCATTGAGAGCATCTACCTGTGCTCCCTGTTCCACGTAAAAGGCCACGAGCTCTGGGACACCCAAACGTGCAACGACATGCAGAGGAGTCTCCTCATCTTTGTTGTTTGTTCTTATGTTCACATTTGCTCCTGCCAAAGAAAGATGATGGGGGAAAAATGAAGGCAATGAAACACTTGTTTGGCCATCTCTCTGTTTGGGCCCTTCTTCCCAAGGAAAAGGTCGGGGGGGGCAACTGGCATGAAAGACACATATGTAAATGAAAATAGCATGGATCATGCATTACTTAAGTCTCCAGGGAAACTCTTAGAAATTTAAGAATTTTGGATCCAGCTTCAGATGTGACATGCTGGCCCCAAGCTGGAAGACCTTATCTGAGCATTCTATTTCAGAGCAGCATGCAAGCCCGAATTTCTGTGTAAAATGCTTTTTCCTATAAATTGAGAACTAGTGGAGAAAGGAGAGCATTGCTCCTACTCCGGAGAACAGCTCTGCTCTGCTCTGTACCCTGAGAACACTCCCTGCAGCACCTCGTGAACGCGAGCCTGGGTGAAAGGACATTTTATGACAGATCCGTGGATGATATTAAAGAACGCACTGCCAGGGTCCCCGGCTGGGGGTCCGGATCCTGTTTCCGAAGTGCTGGGGAGCGGGCCCGAGCGCCCCGTTCGTGCGGAGCGGCGGCCGCAGCTGAAGCAACAGCACCATCTGCCGAGCAGCGAGCCGGCCGGCCCTTGCGCGGGAGCGGGGGCAGAGATCGCGAGGAACAGGGGTCAGAAACTGCCTCTGGGCTGGAAAACCCGAGCGCTAATGCTGTTAAGCCGTGTTGAGTGTTAGTTGTGTTCGATGTCCCTGAGACAGCATCGGCAATCCAAGTTTGGAGGTGGTGACCAAACGTGGGCTCTGCACCGCCTGCGCTGCCGCCCCAGCCAGAGGGTGTTGAACTGCAGTGACCTGGATGGATCCCAAGGGATACCACTGAGTGGAGATGGCAGGTGGAAGATGTATCTTGGAAACTTTGGCGCAGGTACATTAACTGGCACCCTGGCTTTAGCTCTTGGGGGCTGCTGCTCTGTGAATGTGCACACCTGACACACTTTGCTCCAGACCTTTCCCATTCTGTTTGGAGTCTCAGCATTCAGCTCATATGGAGATCAGTGTTTAACGAGTGCTCTGGGAGGAAGGGTGGCTTTTAAAGTACTATTATGCTGTTGTTGATGGGTGGGTGGAGAAAGCCTGCAGAATACATCCTTTCACTTGCATTCATCCTATGATGCGTTTCATAAGAGTACATTTGACTTTTAATCCTTTCTATGCTAGCAAATTCAACTCCTGCTGTCAGGGCTGTTTGCTTTGGGCAGGATACAACTGGCAGCATTTATTTTCCTTTCTACCAAACAAAATAATATTTATCTTTCCGGCAGAAGAAAAACAATGTTGTTATTCATTTATGACTGCAGATTGCCTTGCCCACGAAGCATGGGCTTTGCATCTCAAGAAAAGCCTTCAATAACAACACATGTAACAAAACCAACCCAAAATCATTTGTATTGCCATGGCACAGTGTGACAAATAAGGGAGTCTCTCTGTTTGTAACTAAAGACTTGAACTGTGTTTCTTTTACTGTGTCCTGTGTCCGTACCCTTTCTGTTCAGGAAATAGTGCGTGACAAATATATTTATGGAAGAATTACATCTATTTATAGCTTCACTTGTTACAGATGACCAGCAGCATAATGTACCTTAGTTGGGGAAAACAAAAATCTTATACAATACCCTTTTTTTCCTCCAAGCCCTGCATACATGAATGTTTGGCTGCATCCACGACAAATGAAAAACTGCATCCAATATTTCAAGGCCAGATCTCAACAAAAAAAAAAAAAGTGGTTGGAAGAATTTTACTCAGGTCCAGGAAATTTGAACAAGAAAGAAGACGAGGGGTGCCCTTTCATGTGAAAATAGCTCAATAGTTAACCTAGATGAAAAAGACAGAAAAAACCCCAAGAGAAATAGGAACTCCCTGATTTGGAGGAGCTCTGCTGCTGATGGGCTGATTGGGCAGTGGGCTGGAGGCACTGAAACAATCTTGGGAAAAAATCTTGGGGTAAGGATCAGCGGCCAGGAAAAGGGAAAGATAGATGTGGTTAGGAAACAGAATGGGAGAAACTTCCTCTGATCAAAGAGATGAGGACAAGGAGTCTGAGATGAAGCCATGAGTCACCTGCGGATGGAAGGGATAAATACACATCTACTTTGAGAAACTGCCTCCTAAGAGAAAGCCCAGACCATGCCCACTGTCTTTGTCCACGGCATGAGAGGTGCTCCAGAGCTTTACCTTACCTCTCCAAAGCAGCTGCTGGGCACAGGGCATGGAGGTTCGTGTCGTACAGAAGTGCAAGGGCGCCTGCCCGCTCATTGAAAAGCAGTTCAGCTTAGCGCCGTGGTTGCAAAGGATCTTGAGACACTCAACATTTGCCATTTCACAGGCTACGTGGATCGCAGCTTTTCCATTGGGCCGGCAGTTGATTGTAGCTTTGTGATTGAGGAGGACAGAAAGACTCTCCAGATGTCCATACATGACAGCTAGATGAAGTCCAGTTGCCCAGGATATTTTTAATTTATAGCTAGGCAGCCAGTACCCTGTACAAAGTGAGAATGTGTTACCAGCCTTGGCAAAGACTTTTCCTTGGACTATCTGCCTACTGAGAATAATTGAAGGGGAAGCTAGGGTTGGAGTTTTAATGTAATTTACTGCAATTTCACCAGCATAGTGCACACAAAGTTCTCTCAAGCGTAACTTCATTTTCATTAAGCACTGTTACTATGTGTGCTGAATAACCTGCCTTTTGGAGAGATAATTCCCATGTAGATGTACTCTGAAAGAAGCTATTAGACTATTTTGTGACTTGTGTAGATTAAATTAAAAAAAATATGCTTAGAGAGTTTGAAATGCCACCAGCTAAACAATATGGGGGAAGTGGGATCTTCAGCCTGCCAGTAGCTGAACAAAGGTGGCATTGGAATAATATGGCAGCATTTACTTAAGACAATGACTCAACAGACAGCTCGTCCTACTGTTTTTGTGTGGGAGATGGAAGGATCTTGCATGTCAAGAGCTGGATGCAGACCTCCAAGGATGCTTTACACATTGATGACCCCTGGAAATGTGGCTGCAGCTGTGTCAGGGACCTCCTGCCAGCTACTGCCCTGAGGAGGATGGAGTGAGGAGATTGGATGCTGATGTAAATTAGCCTGGAGAGCCAAATAGAAGCAGTGACACTTTAACATGAAAGTTGGCTCCAAAATGTTCAAAATGTTTGGCTTTTTCTCAGAAAATATCACAATGAATTTTTTCTTTCCTTTTTTTTTTCTTTTTTTTTTTACTTACAAACAGGTGTAAGACCAAATAACACATAAATACTTGTTCCCAAAATAGGACTACATGCTTAATGACTGCACAGATACAGTCTCAGAAGTGATTACTATAATCACTTGTTTAAAAAAAGTAAAGCATTATAATAATGTGCAGAAGGGAAAGAGAAGTCTATTCTTTTTTTTTAGATACAGCAGCTGCATCTTAGCTAGAATGTGACTATAAAATTCTGTGGGTTTGATTTATCTATTTCTCCTTGGACCACTGCCTGGTTGAAATCTGTTATCATGTAAAAACCACAGAAAAAATACTGAAGATGTATAGTGAGGTTAAATTAATTCAAACCTTCCTTTTTTAGTCTCTGGATAATGTCATATGTATACAGTTTTTACAGTATTCATGAGGTACAAGAAGGAAGGAAACAAAGTCCTGGTGATAGGGAGAAATGGATTAAAATTTTTCTTCCCTCCTAAATAAATTACAAGTATATTTTCAGATAGGGGCAAGAAACTGCAGACCATGTCATCTACTCTAGGACCAAATTTTTGGGAGTGCCAAACCCAGTCCTCAAGGAACCCACACTGTAAATGGCAATAGCAGCAGCCTGAGGCCCCAGAGTGCCCGAGCAGGGTGACAGCCTCGTCTGAGGACACGCAACCTGCTGACTGTGCAGGTTACACTGGCAACTCTCTTAGGGCAACCTTCTCATCATATACCCTCAAACCAGGCACAGAGAAAGTGGGCTCTATCCCAAAGCCTCTGCATATAGCAGAGCAAGCTTCTTAAATCCACTCCCTATCCAACTCCACATGCAGTGTTACCCCTTGTTACCGGTGAGCTGTGATGCACTGCCAGCTTATCCCACATAGGGCTGGATCTCCCATCTATGGCCAGATGCAAGCCATAATTTATATATTAACAGCAGGAAAGTGATACTTAAAAGCCAAGCTACCACTTTGGAAACAATTATTTATATTGCCTGAGTCCACCATTTATTTCTGTTGCCTGTGCTGCTTGCAGGTGAGTTGTGCTCAGACATCTCCAGGGAGCATCTCCCATGTCCTCTGCCCAAACCTACAGACTTCTCTGAGCTCAGAGGGACAGGGACAGACACTGAGCAGGAAGCAGATGTGGGCTCCATGGGAGACCTCATTCAGCTTACCTATTGTTTTGGTTAGTAAGATAAAAAAGCCATGGTGCAAGCAAGACCAGCGTCTTTGAGAGCTCTCAGCCTCTTTGGAAGAGAGGAAGAAAAGTCACTCTGTCACCCATGACATCTCTTTTCCACTTCATCACTAAGGGCTATGGCAAAGCTCAGACTGTCAGAAGGGTGGGGTGGTGAATTTTTCTCCCCTCTTCATTCTCAAGGAAATCCCCCTTTCATATCACAGTTATCTAGCATTCAGAACAAAAGTAAAATTTAAACAAGAGTTGATAAAAGTGCTTCCTGCCTTTCAGACAAAGTGAATACAATAATGTTCTTTAGGCCATAAGGGTGCATTTTGCTCTCTCTCTCTCTCTCTTTTTTGGAAAACAAAGAGACTAGTTAATGATTGCAGTCAAATGATCTATGATTAAAAATCTATGCATTAATCCTGTAGTCTCAAACCACAACCAGATTGCATTTTAGCCTGCTGAGGACAGAAGATGTATTTTAAGACAAATTCAGCACTATGTGGCTTAGTTCATACACTGTCCCTCAGGGAAGTACATCATGACTGCATCATCCTCACCTTGAAGAAATCAAAAGAGCAGGAACCAATCATTAAATAAGAGGTAAACAGAAAAAGAGAAGAGGTCAGATAGTCCCTTCTTTATGCCACGGAAGAGAAAGTGTGTTCACTGTGCTGCTGCTACTTGAGGTGTTTATCTCCACATATGATTAACTTTTGGCAGAGACTGATCATTACTGTTTTCTAAATACACACAAAGAGTCTGTTAGCAAGTCGGTCATGAAGTATGTTGATTTCAGCAAAGAGCAAACTTGGTTTATTGCTTTAAGTGGTAAGGTTTTGGAAACTCTTTCAGTGTCTGGCTGGGAACTGGTCTGGGTTTTCTACACTCCAAAACAGATGTTGTGTTGATTGCTCTGGTTGTGTTTTTCCAGATTATTTTTCTGTTTTGATAAACTAGCACATCCTCACTTTCTGTCATTTGGAAAAATAAATCTCCCATCCAGCAACATCCAAGGTCTACAGGACTTTCTTAGTTCCCCTGAGATAGGGAGAATCCACTTTACCTCCATAGAAAATGGGAGACAGAGAATATTTTACATTTCTAAAGTCTGTATATGTGAATGGGTTCGTGCAAGAAATGTATATACCACATTTAGCCTGCATGAGTCTATTCTGGGCTTTGCACCGGAGTTTTCTGCAAGGAAATGGGAAGGACTCCCCTTTCTGGACTCCCCTGCAGCTGCAGCACGGAGGCTCAGGCTGGGCTCTGGCCTGCCCTTCACCAAGCCCATACAGCTGATAAGCTCCCCTACGACAGTGGCCCTGTCCATATGAGCCTACTGAGATGGAACTGCCTATGGATAGGTTTATGCTGCAGCTTCAGAAGAGATAAAAGGCCACAGTTCCTTGAAAATCACTCAAACCCCTCTACTTTCTGTCTGGTGAATGCTGCCACATTTACCTTGTTTGTAGGATGCCAGAATCAGGTTTTCATCTTCGACTTCAAACACTGTGTCCACGTCTATTTTCTTTTGGCTCAAGAGCTCTTCCAGTGTTTCAAAGTCATTGGACTTCAGGGCTTCAAGAAAAGCTTTTTTCACCAACTTTGCAGCTGCAGCTCGAGTAATTTCCCCCTCCGTATTCTCTCCCTCTTTGTATGACTCCTCCAAATCCATTTCCAAAGGTATCTGTTTGTGCTGTGAAGAGGGGCACACTGAGGTCCCTATAGCACAGTTGCATGCTGAAGTTTCTGAAGACCAGAAGGTAATTTTATCACTCAGTCATGCTGATCTGCTTGTTCTATTTATATGAGGAGCATTTCAGGCATCGAAATGCCACTCTTAGATATCACCACACTCTTTTGATGAAAGCAAGGACAGACACACTAGCAATTAAAACAAAATAAGAGTTATCTCCATGGGCTTCATACACACTAAGCTTCATTATCCACCTGATTACCTTTTGCTCTTGCCCATACACTTACATTAAAAGACACTAGTCCGGGGTGTTGTTTCTCAGCTGGAGAAGCACCCAGACTTCCTTTCAGAGCTGCCATGGCTGATTTATTGGCTGTAATGGGATGTGATGCTCTGTCTGCAGATGCCTTTTAACTAGTGTAATTCAGAAAAAAAAAATCTAAAATACCTCCAAGGCACTCTTTGTGTGGGAGGTAGGTAACTCACTCTTCTCCAGGATAGCATTCTGCCTGTTGGTGCTGGGTGCAGGGGCAACAAGCAGTGCTCCTTGGAAGGAGAAGTGCTGGGATGAGGGGGCTGCAGGGCTGTGCATGTTATGGGGTGGGGGATCTCATACACTGCAGGGGGTTTGTGTGTGAATTAACTCAGCTGCAAGCACAGGAGGCTGCATGGGTCCATAGGCTCGTCTCCTTACCCTGCTCACCCTTCATCTAAATTCAGAACTTCTCTCCCACAAGCCCATCAGCCACAGAGCACTGCCCCCTCCCTGCCTTTTCCTGCAGTCTTTGCCAGCCCCATCCTTGTGTTGACAGCAGTTAGAGGATGAAAACCCAGATGTAGCTAGCATGAGCTGCTGCCATGCATCACTTAGAAGTGGTTCACACCTGTACCCACTTGGGCTGCTGCATGAGACCATAGCTAGAAGGACACTATTTACCCTTAATTTAAATTGCCCAGCAAAGCAGACACCACCACAACCATTATAAAGAAATCTTCATGTTTCTCCTTCCTGTGAGTTTGGCTGCAAAGTGGGCTGATGGAGAAATGTGAGCCAGGTGACAGTGGAAGTCAGAGCAGCCTGTGTGCTTGAAGGGTTTCCAGAAGCCAGGATCCTCAGGCAGTCCCATGAGGACCTGCAGGATCCCTGTCCATGGGAATGCTCACCAGCTCTCTCCTACAACCTGTGCTCAGCAAAGGTGGTACTGATATTTGTGAGTTCCTTCTACCTATGTACTTTTGAATGAAAAATACTTTACAAAAGCTAATTCTCCAAGGCAATGGACATTTTAATAGACACAGTAGGAAGGAAAATGGCTTTCTCTGGTGCTATAGGTCCCAGGCAGCTCATCTGTGTCTTTTGAGGCTTAAGAGCAAGAGTCAGCATTAGACTCTTCATACCTTTACGTTCCCTCCTGCAGAACTACCTCCTGCTTACTTTGTTACTTGCAGTAGTGGATGACGTCAGGCTTTTAAAAAAGTGTTGATGCTTGTCTGGTTTGAGGAGAGGAATAAGATGCGAACTCCAGATCTTTCAAGCTTCTTTTTACCTGCAACTTTATTTTTAAACCATTATATTCCTGGATAGTCATGGATGCACAAAGCACTGATATGTGGCTGCTATCAATTGTTCACCTCAGCTACACTTTCGATTTGGAGTGGACCAGCTTTTTACCTATCATCTTTCACAAATAGTATTATATGACACAAGGACATTCAATCTGGCTGAAAGGATTGTGCTGGGACATCTCTACGCCTCTGCGCTGCTCAAAGGTCGACATGCACAAGCACATTGCAGTAACAGATTACTGCACATCTGCTGATCCATCGTGCTTGCTCTTGGTTGACAAGCAAGGTGAAGTAATTTGTGCTGGCTTGGCCCACAGTGAAAGAGAAAGCTGATTAAAATTACTTAACATTTGTCATGGTCCAAGAGCACGCGCAGTAAGGAACAGCACCTCAGACCAGATGATGCATTACAACTTGCTCACCTTCAGCAATTTGTGTGGCCCTGCTCTGACTCTCACAGAAATTTTTCATAACATCATTAAGTTAGAAAAAGGAAACAATTATTTATATATATATATATAGCCTATATAGATACCTATATGGCTTTTGCAGTCAGTGTTTTCCTGTAGGCAGCATTTGGGTCTAATCTTGAAAAAATCTACTCATACGCCTGGTTTCAGTACAATTACACACAAGAATAAGGAAATGTTTTTATGTTTTGAATTGCAAACGATCACAAAAAGTTAGATAGTCTTTTTAAAGCACGACATAAGTATTTTTATTAGTTTGCCTGTACTATAATCAAAACATATATAAGAATACGTAAATACTGTGAGACATGGGGGAACAAAAGGGACCAGGTTGTACTATACTTCTGTGATTTTGTTGTCTGTACGATTTCCTGCAGAATTCTCCCTCATCGTACCACAAGGTGGCAGTTTGATTTTGAAAGTCAACACTGATGTCATCCAATACCCTGGTCTGCCAAATATTCTGAACATTTCACTGTGAAACAATAGCTCATCCCTTGGTTAATATAAATGATGGTTACAATATTTATAACTTAGACTTGAGGCCACTGTCATGCGTGCTGTGCATTCACACACTGTATCCACTAAAAAACCCCATGGTTTCTACGTTTAGGATCACTTGTCTGGATTACAGAGCTAATGTAAAGGCTCATTTCTGCCAGGGAAACCACTCCTGCCCCCAGCCCTTCCTTCTGCTCCACACAGTGCCACACAACACAAGATGAGCCACAGGCACACGAACAGCAGCGCTTCGGGGGACAGGCTGGATCTGCCCCTCAAAAGTGGTTACAGCAGGTCATAAGAAGCAGGTGTGAAGGTTACACAGCAAACAAGAGAAGAGCAGACAACCTCTTGAGGTGCACTCTGCTTCCCACTTCAGGTGATGGGATTGTTGTCCCTGTCTTTAGTTGGGTTGCTGGAAGCCCTCTCCATCAGCATTATCACAGGCTTATTCTTAAGTCCATGGAAGTCAAAGGAAGTATTTCCACTGATTTCAGTGGGTCATGTCCTTGGTTGGGCACCAAGCAGCTGAGCTGAGCAGGGGAAAGCTGCTCAGAGGTGAATACATGAGCACCACTGGGGTGGTGTTATGAGAAGGATGATGGGTGGCACAGGAGTGTGTATGAAAATCAGAGTTGGGACTACTCATAAGAAGATAAGGAAAGGCTTAAGCAGAGAGTGAGAAAAGAAGTACTGGCAGACTGTGCAGAGCATGTTTCCTGAGGAGCCAGAGCCCCTGCATTGGCACTTGCTGATGTAGAGCAGTAATCTACTGACAGCCACATAACTCACAGCAGTGCTGGGAACAGCTTGAATGGAGTTCGGAGGTGAAAACCAACATCCTGAACTCTATGCTGGGGCAGGCACGAAGCCAGCAAGAGGAGAAATGCTCCCAAAGAATGGTGGTGATGCAAGCAGAGCCACAGGGCTGCTCCAAGTTGTGATAGTGAACATCCTGACAGTCCCCTGGCTGTCCCCGGCCAGCTGGCCTGTTCTGCAGCAGCCCTGTTCCAGCAGCAGTGCCCTGGGGTGCAGAGAGCAGCAGCAGATGCAGGGTCATCCATGCAGGTGGTATCACAAACATTCTCCTCTCCCCAGCTCCAGAGGGACCTGCCTTGCAGCAGTGTCCCAGCACACCTGGCCAGGGAAGTTGGTGGCCAGCTAATGGGGGTCACTTTAACAGCAGGAACACACCTGCCTGTGAAGCAGTCTGCTCTGCTCTGAACCCTTACATACTAAGGAGGGAAATGTACTGAACGTCAGATCTGTGGGCCTGAAGCAAGAAACAGATCCTTGAGTTAATCCCACACTTTGATCTCTTCTGAACAGTGCATGCTTGCAGAAATACTGTCACAGTAGTGATCACAACCCCCCCGCTCTGCTGTTGCCCCTACAGCGTCTGCAGCATCAGGCCGAGTCTGCCACGCTGCTGCCCACTCCGTGGGCGACATTACCTTGTATATCCCTTGTGCTGCCAAGTATATCCCTTGTTTCTTGACAGCTCTCAGTTCCCAAACTGGATCAAGCACAGCCCTCTAACTAATTCATTTAGCACAATTTTTTTCCTAATAATAATATTGATTTCTTTTTCACTGCTGCACATCTTTCTCCCAGCTTTAGCCATCGTTACATTTTATCTGATTTTCTTTTTCCAGGATGCTGACTCTGAGCATGAAGATTACATAAATCATCCCCATGCTTCTTGCTTTATTTCTTATTAGGAAAAAAGCGCTTCAGCTCTGCCAGATGCAAACTATCTTCTCCAGGTGCTCAGCTGTAAACCATTTTTTGAGAAAAATCCTCTCTGTAAATTCATCCCTGTGGCTGGTTAACCTGAAACCTTCTTAGTATCATTAGTTTTGAATCCTCCTCTTGTTCTTTGTTATATGATTTTACTTCTGTTCTCATTTGCAAGGGATGTAAACAGTCTCAGATACTTAAAGGCATTTAGACATAAACTTCCCAAGTCACTGAGGTACAGCTCCTAGGAACTGGGAACCTATGTGCCTAGGAAACTTGCAGCTCTGTAGGTTTGTTTTCAGTAAAGCAAGAATGATTTAGAAATATGGAGCAAGTGACATGCATAAGCCTTAAGGTACACACATGTTACAAAATCAAAAGTTGATGGCAACAATCCAGAATTTTGTTCTCATGGACCTTCTCGTCTTCATGCTGAAAGCTTAGCCCATCCTTATACAGGTTTTGTTTTGGCTTTTATGCCTGCTATTTCCATCTTCAGCCCCAGGGATCCATTTCCTTTATTCCTGCATATTGTTACAGTTCCTGCTATCAGTGTATTTATTAGCGTGTCCAGAAGTTCAGGGTTGGATTAGGTATTGATACTGAAGCATTAGCTGTTAAATTCAGGGTATTTTAAAATGAAGAATAGTATTTCAAAATTACTTCTAAGATAATTACTAGTTTATTGTCCAGTAAAAAGTACGTGCAAAATGCACTTTTTCTACAAAACTGTTAAAAGAAATACCAGAGATACCAAGACAGAATGCTTAAAGGTTCTCTTTGATTCAAAGGGCATGAGTGTTGTAAACACAAAGCATGCACACAGAATTTAAAATCAAGTGGACAGTATTTCCAAGACATGGAGAAGACAAATCTTGCCTATCTATGCTTAGTGGAAAATTCTCCTCATATATTTTGCAGTTTGATGTCTGTGTATCTGACACTATGTAAAACAGTAGGACTTTGCACCCAAACTTAAATATGAATGTGAATGTTTACCACTTCTTTACTCCTGATGCAGTGAGGCATGGACTGTGGTTTCAATGAAGCCTGGGGAAAGCAGTTCCTTAAAGACAAGTATTCCTTCAGAGCAAAAAAAACTCATTGCCCCTAGAAAGTGCCTTGCAGGCAGCTGCATCTTCCCTGCCCACTCTGATGCGGAGCTGCTGCTGCTTGGCCGGGCTCCCTGCTGGGGCTGAACCATAGCAGCAGCTGGCTAAAGATGAGAGTTTATCATCAGGATCTTCTAAACAACCTTTGCCTTGCCCGTTAAAGTGAGATTTGTGCAGAGCTGAGATGGTGTCCATGAGATGGTTACTGTAGATTAGATTATTTCCTTGATATTAAATATATATTGAATAAAGAGATAGGAGTTTTAGGACAGGCAAACAGCCAAAGTGTGAAAGGATCTCCAGTTCTGAAACTGCTCTAAAATGCCAGTCCTTTTTGGATCAAAATGCTGATGTATGAAGGAATTTAAATGCTTTCAGCAGAAGCAGTTCTGGTATTCTTTAAACAGACACCAAAGGGCCAGCTCTTTGCTGGCCTGGGAATCTAAATATTCTTGCTCTGAAGGACTGAATTTGAAGCAATGCCGAAATAAAGCATATGGAAGGATCTGCCGAGAGCGTGACTGTATGGAGAGGGAAGAGGAGATATCACAAATTAAGCAGTGCATCACAAACACGGCTGGAGGCAGCAGAGGCAGGGACAGCGCAGGTCTGATGTGGCTTCATAATCGTCCTGCGCCCACGGGCTTGTGCCAGTGTTTTTTGATTAATGTTTTCAATCTCTGCTGTTGCCTGTGTTTCCCATCCTTTGCTGTTAAATCAGTCACTCATACACGGTGGCTGCTTGCTACATTTCTAAGCAATGTAAGCTGTTAAGCTTGCTCATTCGGGATGTAGCCCTCCACCTTCCCCAAGCACAACAGATCAAGTTCAAAGGTGCAGAAGTGAAAATATAGCTGTGGCAGTCTAAACCAGGATGTGCACATCATCTTAGATGCTGGTTTTATTGGTAGTGGACAGGATAAATCCTGCTCAAACTTCAGGAATTCCAGCTCTTGTTGACAGACATCCAAAATGTTCATGAATGATGCAAGTCTGGCTTGGCTTTGATGCTGTTGTGTGGGATGCAGAGCAAAGGGGGTGAGAAGTGAATCACCTCCGTCAGTTTGGAGTGGAGGGTGTATGAACAAATTCTGGAATCATGGAATGGAGCTTAATATGTTTGTTCACCACCCCGAGACCGTTAGTATTAAAACCCAAGAAAATAAAAGCAAGTATTTCTCATTTAAGCTTACAGTTGCCTTGATTTACACCAGTTATTAAAATATTCCCTGAGGAAAGAAAATAACTAATGCTACCATTTACCTCCTGAGCCTCTGAATGACTGAACCAGTAATATGGTAAAACCATCAACATCTTATAGCTATTTATATTTTGATTTTCTGTGTACTGCTCTTCCCAACATTATATAGAATACATGTTGTAAAATTATGTTCACTTTAATGAGCCTGAGTTAATTTACTAGATCTGTATAGAAAAATTTGCCTGCAGTATTAAAAGCATTTTATTTCCATTTAAAAATCTGTTGCCATAGTGACCAATCACAACTTTCTCAGTAGCTTTGTCTAGGCATTGGATGTAGGCTTTATTTTTGCTTCGTTTTATTTTTTCTCCTGCATTCTCTGGGCCAAGTCCTCATTTAACTCATATTTTATTCTTTTTATAGTCTGTCCTTTTCCAACCATATTCTCAATGAAACTATTCTAACTAAGTTTAAAATAAAGATCTCTACTTGGCTCTTCCTTTTAAATCATTATGTAAGAAACAGGAAAGTACAGTGCTGCTCACTGTGGGCTTTCTTTGCCATCAACAGATTACCCAGACCTAACTAAAGAAGAAGTCCTGAAATATCAAAAGCCCCGGAAATCTGACACCTTTTAGTATCAATATAGTCATGTCAAAGATCTGGTGAATTGCATCTAAAACTGAAAAGCTCTTGAAGAAAATTCTTGATGTTTCGAGAAGATTCTTTATAGTCAAACCTTTAAAAAAATCAACCCACTTACCATTCTGTTGCAGCACAATTCTTGTCAATAATGTACTTCCTTCTGAGAAACAGTAACTTAGAGTGGTGTTTTTATTCCTGCTTGAAATATATAACTTCTTCAAGAGAAGAACAGGCTAAAGAGCCTGCACATTGTGTATCCTCTCCACCTAAGGCTGGTGGAAGATTTTTTACATGGGGAGAGACACAAGAACATTTCTGAAGCAAGGGTAAGAAGAGAGAAGGGATCTAGTTACTCACTTTTGCCATCACCTTTCTCAAGATGACTTTTGTTTCCTTGGTAGGCAGAGAGAAGAAAATAAAATTATTCAAAGACAGAACATGCCAGAGTGAGATAGTTTGGAGAATTTATGTGAATCTTACAGCATGCCAGTGCTCAGCTCAGACAAGAAAATATTTTTTCTGATTTACCTAAACATTGATACCAACAGAATAAATATCTGACTCTTGAGTTTGTCACATTGTCTCCTGCAAGTGTTTGTGGAAACACTTGTAGGGTGTGATTTCACTTGTCTGAAGATGGAGATCAAAACTAGATCAGACATGCTCCAGAAACATTAAGTGTAAAGTAAACCAAATATAATCTGGGTTATAAATCTGGTTGTAAAGTAAGCCAAATAAAAGAGGGTTACAAATAACACTCTGTAGGAGAGTATTTTTAGTAGTAAATTACAGATGTTTGTCAAAGGCAGTAATTTAATCAATATTTAGCTAAGTGAGTTGATTTTTAGAACATATTTAGTAATAATATGCATAAATAAAAGTTAATTAGTAAGTAAGGTATGTGCCATGGTGACATTAGAAACTGCTTTCAAATACTATGCAGAAATAGAACATTTTTCTTTTATTAATTAACTTCTTCACTTACTTAACACTGAAATTAAATTGTCATACAAATTCTGTTGTGCTATTCAGCAAACTACATTTTTTTCCTCTTAATCCATCTAATTGCTCACCTCTGAGTCAATGGAAAGTGCACTGAAAGATCTGGTCATCATAAAAATATGCCCGATTCCTGGAGGAGAGTCCGCAGAAGAAGTCAGAGAATTCCTTTTAGAAAAAAAAAAATCCAACTTTTCCTTCTAAGGACATTCTGGTTTTATTTAAAATGACCCACTAAAAGACAAATTTCCACAAACCATAGTTATAAAATTCTGACTTATTTTCTTACAAGTGATATGCATTGTTCACATATTAAAAACTTTGAGAAAGCTGGTACTGCAAAAGGTGAGAGTAAATATCCAAAGTGCTTGCAATGTAATGAATCTCTGAGGAAACACTTTGAGGAAGATTTCTGTGATAATGTGCAGTTCTGTGACTGCTGTTCGATATCCAAAGCAGGGTGGTTCAAAGAGAAAAGACTACCCCAGGATGAAGAGGTCTAAATGTTTGGGTTTGCCCTAGTTTGGCCATTGATGCCTGTGATCCCCAGGGCATGTGAGGGGTGGATGGAGGCTTGTGGCTCCCAGCAATGAACTCCTTGCCCAAACCATTCCCTCCCAACACACAAAGCCTGTTTGTGACCAACACCCTGGGAGACATCCATGGCACTGCGTTGGCAATCTAGTGGCACCTGCACCTAAAAGTGTTGAGTGTACTCCTAGGGGAAGGAAAAGAGTAGGAATTGGAGACAAATCCCTGAACCATCTCCACAAAACACAAGAGACTTTAGACATTTTAGGACTCAGAGCAAAACTAGACTCTTGGCCCAAAACTTCGAGGAAGCTGCAAGCAAGAGCAGGGGGTGTGAGTGTCCAGCCGAGGATGTCAGGGATGATAGGTCTCCCTTTCCGTGCTCTCTCTGGGGACGCCCAAGTGCTGTGGCTGCATCTGACCTGCTGTGCAGAGAAGCCCCTAGGCCAGCCTGAGGCCAGCAGACTCATCTGTCCATATTCTCTTTTGAGCTTTGCATAGTGCTTAGTTGGTCAGTGAAGATGCTTTACACAACAGTTGAAGCCCCACTTAGGCTATAAAGGAAAGTGATGAAAGCTCCAGCCATGTGCAATTCTATTGAATTGTAAACTTGTGCCACTAGGTTACAAGAAAACATGAATTCAACAAGTTTTGAAGCTGCTACTGTGAAAAAAACCCAACCCAACCACCAAACCCACTTACATGGATATAGAATTTAAAAAATCAGAACGTACATACTGAGATAAGACCTTAGTAGTAGACCACAAGAATGTTTTAACAGGTGGTACTGAAGTGCTCTACAGCCTCTGACCACTGCATGAAGGATGGCTGAAAGATTAAGGTACATGGCCTTATTTCTTATTCATGCTGCTGGTATTTATAATTCAAATTAATGTGGTCAAAAATTGGAACATGGTCTGCACTGTGTGTACCTCTAAACTTTGATCAGAAATGTTGAGCTTCTGTCAAATATGCTAATCAAGGGTTTAAACTATAATCATTGCTGCTTTCTTGTCATACAATAGAAATCAGCTGTTTGCTTTTAAATTTCAAATTTCTGCTCATGTTAGAACAAAAGATGAGCCACAGAAAAAATGTATGCAGTGTCTCCTAAAAACTGTATTCTAAAACCGAATTCGAGTAGTTTTGATACCACATATTCAAGCTGTCTAGCTGCTGGAGGGCTGCTGGGACCTGTCACCCAGGGTACTCCAAGGAGATGAGGAGAAATACAGTGTTTCTGGGTGTCAAGTGTACAATACTCCACGCTGTGTACTCTTTAGCTCCACTTTGTTTCCCTTGGGATGATACTAGGCAGAAAAGACAAAGTCTACCTTCTCCTAGAAGGTACATCAGAGCTTAATGAGATTCATGTGCAACCTGCTCTTGAGCTGAATTAGGTTGAGGGCGAGATGAATGCCTACATCTGACCGTGCTCTGTAGCATCCCGTGGGTGCCTTCTCTCCTGGCCACTCACCTGACACCTCCTCCACAAAAGCAGAGTGAAGAAGGTGGGGGTGGGAGGTGCTGCTTTTGGATGCTACAAAGGCTCTGGCACTACCAAGGCCACGCTCTCTGGCACATGTTTGCAGAGGAGAGGCTATGGTGTAGCAGCTCTCAAGGATTTCAGCAGGTGTTGGATTGGGTCCTACCGTCTTTTTCACGTTATCTGTTCTTTAGTTTATGCTTAAAAGAAAAGTTAAATAGCTTATGATTCTACATGAATTATATTTTTATATGGTTATTTGCTGTTATAACAGTGTACAGCCATAAATATCAGTATATTGTTATACCTCAAAGTATTTTTCAAGATAAATATTGAGAATATAAGTGCAAATAAGTAAACTTACTTCTTTAGCTGTATAACTGCAGGAATCCCTTGACTTTTTCAGATTTGCTGTGAGCATGATTTAGACAGCCTCATCCACAGAGATATTACTGTTTTCAGTTTTTCTCTTCTACTTTTATAGCTTAACTAAATCTCAGCTGGAAGATTTTATGCTTTATTTTTATCTTAATTCCAGTGGAGAGTGGGTAATCATACTCTGTGTAGGGATCAGACTCTAGGTGCACACTCTGTATTACTTAGCAGTCTCTCTCACCTTGTTTGCCCAAAGGATTAGATCATAGTATTTTTTGGTAAGTCATAGCTTTATGACAGTGTATTTATTTTTAATCATTTTTACTAAAAGGGTTTGAAAATTCAGAAGACAAATCCAGACACAAACAAAACCAATCAAATACTTGTGTAAAGTTCTTCACACTGAAAAGGATGGTAAGGATATGTCATTCCTCTTGCTCATGCTTAGGCAGGCTCATAGGCTGGGTTTGCAGCAACACAGTCGAACTGACAGGCATCTGTTAAGACTGCAATCACTTAAAGCTGCCAAAAAAATGTGAGCAAAATTGATTCTGTTGCTTCTCATGTCCTGGCTCTTCTATCTTGCTGTCTTGGCCTCCAAACTTCTCCAGCTAAGGATACTCCCCATGCTAAAGGAAATAGCTGGTAATTGCAAGACTGCTGTCAGGTTTGTCAGCACTTGGCTTTATACACTGGCAATAAAAGGAACAGGGTGGGGGTGTGTGCAGTTCCATCCATATATATAACCTCCCTACGACAGCAACTCTGGCTTCTCCCTGCATTTGTGATGCCCTCCCTGGTAAAGGAGAGACCTCAGTTCAACCTCTCTGAGCTTCCTCACAGTACCCCTCGCTCTTCCTACATGGCTACAGCTGAACATGAAGCTGAATGTGAGGCAACCTGCATGACAGGAGTGTGGCTCTGTCAGTCAGTGAACACAGGGGGGATCAGGCCAAACTGAACTAGCAAACTCCTGATGCCATATCATCCAGAGACAAGGATGTTAATTTGGATCTCTACCGCTCCTGGTTATCTGAAACCCCAAATATTATAGCTATAATTTGCATATAATCCAGTTTCAGGCCACCATCTCTCCAATGAAGAAGTACGAAGCACATTTTGCAGCATTAGAATTGATGATTACTCCACCAGAACAGTCTAGTTTGAAGGTCTTCTTACATTTGTGTCATGTAAGAACCTCCATGGGTTACATCTACATCTACAGTTATGTATTTGAAGCAGCCCCAGTAACACCAGCACCAGGACTTGGAAGAGTGATATAAGATTAAGTTATTGTAGGTGCTGCTATACTGGAACTACAGTGATGTAAATCTTCAAGTAGGCTGGGTAGATGTGGGGTAGCCCAGAAAGTGAGAAACCAGGTGCAGGAAATACAGCTGATGAACTATGAAGAAATGTGCACTTCTGTGTTCATTCTAGAATTCAGTTTCCTTGGGTTTGCTTTATGCTTCATAGTGGAAATAGAATTTCAGAAGTCTGCATTTTATAAATAAACTTTATATACTCTAATTCTTTATCATGGTTGCACTTTGCTATAGCATAGTGTGTTTAACAGTTTTTCTTGTTTGTTATTATATTTATAAGTCAAGGCTATTTTCTCCCTTTGTGTTGAAGTATTTTGAAAAAGTCTGAATTTCTAGATCTCACTTTGTATCTTTTTACTGAGATACCGTATCCTGAAAATCCAGCTTTGTTGTTGCAGGTCTTTTTCCCTCTGAGAAATTTCACTGCAATGAAATACAATGCATTTTACAATGCATAAATAAATAGGGGTAGCACTGGGTAAGCTTAATTGGGCCTTTCCCTCTTAGTCCTTTTCTGTGTCATTGGGCTGTTCCATTTAGGTGAGATGCTGTGATGGCATCAGTGCATATCTTTATGACAGCAGCCAGTGATGAGCCTCTTGTGTTGTGAAATGGATGCCATAATTAAAAATAAGTGCTGGATGCACTTGTAAGGTTTTGTTGGACTGTATTTCACCTTCTGCCCCAGAACACAACTATGTGCAACACATCTATGTGATGTATGCACCAGCGCTGTCACCAGTGTACCTAAGACTGCAAGAGTCTTTGGCAGTGGTTAATATTTGACAGTGGATCAAATCTCAGCATTCAAGACACTGATTTCTTGGGTTTCTTTTATTTGCAAGAGCATGAAAGTAGTGCACATAGAGTGGGCTGAGAATCAGAGCAATTGTTGCGTATTGCCTGAGAGTCCTGCTGCACAGAGGAGTGATAATGACAGGAACATGCTCTCCTTTACTTGTCTTTCAAGTCAGGAACCTCCTCGCTTTCATACACAGCTTTAATCTTTCAAAAAGCCACATGGCCCTCTCCCTCAGCTGAACAACTTATTATCACTCACAGTGTTTGAGGAGCTTGCTGCCACGATAGCAGAATTTCACCTGCAAGACTGAAGGATTATACTGCCAAGGTACACTACCGGCTCAGCAAGCTTCTGGCTGAAAAAGGACAGCATTATTTTCTTTATGCTTGTGACAGGGCTGAACTGTGGCAATGCAGTCAAAACCACCAATACTATCCTGCACACCCAGCACCCTGTCAGCACCAAAGGGCAGACTGCCTGAGAGGACCTCTCTAACTTTCTATTTAGCCTGGCATCTCTCCAGTTTAGCAATTCTGCCACCTATAAAATAATTAAAGCAGCTTGCTTCACCGTTGCTTCCAGATGCAGCAACAAAAACTGCTGCATAAAGGAAATAAACAAGAGCTGGGCTAGGACATAGCCTTGCTTGGGGCTGTTTTTGACAGTGACATGTTCTGACATCTTGTCATCACTAAGAACCTTTTCATTACCTCACATCATTATGAAAGAACCAAAATATACTCAGAAACTTATCTGGATACCCAAATTTATGCAGATGCCTCTGGGCTGCTCATGGCTGGCAGTGCTGGAACCTTCAGCCAGGTCTGCAAAGGCCAGGTAGAGACTTTTGCTCACTTTGAAGCAGGACAGGGCTAAAAGCCAGACTGTTTCTGCAAAAGCCTTTTCAACACCCTCACCCGCAAATCCGCTGATGTCATTGTGACAGGTATTTTTCTCAGCAGTTGAGAAAATCAATAGACCTGGATGTCACTGCAGGAGTGTTTTTACCTTTTTCATTGTAAAAGGCACTATGCATCTGTCTTTTTGAATGCCTTGAGGTACCAATCTCTTTATTAGGTGATAGTGTTGAGCTCATGTTTTCTAACTGGTTGGTGACACTGTATTTATTTGCAGTGGAAGGGTGTGAGCAGGGACTTTGCCTTGCTCTGTGGCAATGGCTCAAATGCTGTAGGAATCTCTGCTCACGGTTTTTGAATGGGGAGCTACGAAGTGGCTTTTAACTCTAACAGGGCTAAAGGGTGCAAGAAATTGCTGAGATATTTGAGCTGGCCATCTGCAATTTCCCTTTGATCAGCTAACAGGGTTAAAGTGGTTTTAGGCCACAGCATTTGTAGAGAATCTTGTCATTTCCATGGTCTGCAGCTTTAGAAGTGTTTTCTCTCATATTTCAGTTGGCAAACCACAGGCTTTGCTCGTGGTTTCTGCCTAGTTTTGTGGGAAGCAGCTTTCTTGCCTGCCAGCTTTTATTTTTACTTGAAGCTAGTTCACCACCTGCATGTCAGCAGCAATCTGATGGATGTGGCCTTTACATTAACCCAGTTTTAAGATCCGCATTCGCAAAAGCAGTGAGTTTGGTTTAAGATCTCGTTAGACCCTCTTTGAACCCTTCCAACATCTTCTGCTTGTTTCTACAGTTAAACTACAGCAACGTCTTCTTTATCGTCACACCCACATGTCCTCTTCTGAATTTCATTCAGTATTTGTAGACAGCTCTGGGTCACCAAGCACTGCCTGACTGCTCATGAGCTGTCGATCAGATTTGCCCTCAATGCCCTCCAGAGCTTGGGGCCCTCAATGCCCTCCAGGAACTGAAGGATCCACTTAATACTATCATACCTGCATTGCAGGCTTTTGTATTTAGTCAGATAAGCCCCCCAAAAGTGCCCTAAAATAATATTCTGACCTTTAATCTTTAGTGTAAATTCATTGTAACTACTTTGGCAATGCAGATATCAGTGGATTTACTTCAGATTAACATCACTGTAAGAGAGAGTAAAATCTGGATAAAATAAGAGTTTTTGCTTTTTAATCATTTGTTTGGTAAAACATACTGTGTTTCATTAATGACTCAAGAATGATGCATTTTGAAATAGTTGTGAAATCCAAATCCATGTGTACAGAGCTTCTGTATCTTAACTGTTAAAAAAGATGACTATATGTGATAGAGAAGTACATGTAAAGGGCACATCTTTTTCAAGTAAAAGATGTAAGACTTCCAAAATTTTTAGGAGAAAAATTTCCCTTTGCCTTCAGTAATTTAAATGTTCCCTTTTATTTTCTCCATAAGCTGTCTCGTTTCCATCATGAGAGATGGGAGAGACAGGGAGAGACAGGGAGAGAGGGAGCCTAGGCATCTGCAGACTGCTACTTGTCCTACTTCATGCATGCTTTCCCAGATGGAATAAATCCACCCTTGGACGTGTTTACTGAGGGTTTCTTTTTGTTCCTTGACTGTAGAGTCTAAATAACTAAATTATCATAAGACTTTTCTTGTCTCCCTGCTCTTCTCACTTCCTCCACTCCCAGCCTTGGTACATATCCCTCTCCAGCTGATTACGTGCACACAACTCTTTCCTGCTTTTAGTCATTATGCTATGTGGCAGGAGGTCACCCCCAGGTCTCTCCTGAGTGTCCCAAAGCAAAGACCACAGGGGAATTTGCTACAGACCGAAAAGCAATCAAGAGTTTTCCAGCATTGCTGCAGCCATTGGGCCAGCTGGGGGATGCTGGTGAGGGAAAGCCAGAGCGGATGCTGACAGTGCCAGTGGGCAGACTCCAGGCTGGCTGGGATGTGCTGAGGAGGTAGGCTCCTGAGAAGCCCAGAGTCTTCCTTCAGTCAAGGGTGACTTGATAAGCAGAGACTTCAAGGGAGATTCATGCTGTCTACCTACAGAGCAGACTTCTGCACTTGAATTAGTCACTGCAGGCTCCTTTCCAATGAAAGCAGAGAAATGTCCACTTCTTAGGAAAGATTTCTTGATCTACTTTAGGCATCTTTTATATGAATTGCTTCCTCAAAGTAACTGTTTTCCTGCCGTGACCATAAATGTTGCCTAGTTGGCTTGACATCAGCAAAAAATAAGGTAAAAGCACAACTCACTTCAAAGGAAGACAGGAAAGTACTTGAATGATAGATCTGTTAAGGGTTACGAAAAAGGTAAAGCTCATCATACTGAGCTAAAAATAATTAAGATCTAGAAAAGAAACTTGGGGGATTTATCCAACTTGCCCCAAATTTCCTTACTCTTCCTAAGCCCATGCTTACTGCCTTTGTTGGCTGTTGAGCTGAACCCTTGATCTGTCACAGTATGGCCTCTCTTGCAATCTTATGACCAGCTCTGATGTCTTCATCTCCCCTGCAGACACTGACATTTTATCAGATGAATTGCACCCATCTTGTTTCAAAATTGAGTTCCAGACAGTAAGCAGTATGTGCTTTTGTAAATTAAACTGTGGTGTAAATAAATAAATGAGAAATCCTATGCTAGGAAAGTGGTCTTGGTGTGAAACCTGAGATAAGAAACCAGACAAATTTGGGTTTTCTTTATCGTGGGTCAATCTACATGACACCAGGTCTGTTTGTGACAGACAGGATATGCCTGATCTCAAAGATCTTTGCCCAGTTAGAAGGGCTCATTGGAAGAGGTTTAAACCAGATTTGAAGGGGAAAGGGGATGAAACCAGTCTAGCTAGAGATAAGCCTGGAGGCAGTACATCAATGTTTGATGGATGGTGTGCTAGCAAGCTCCTTCAGTCTGCTGCCTTAGTAGCAGGGGGATGGAGAGGGATGCAGACCCACGGGGCAGCAAAGATGCAGAGATGCAGGGGTCATTGAGGTGTTAGAAATCACAGAAGTGTGTGAAAATGGTCATGCAGGACTTAGGGTTTCTACCCCCAAAATGGAAGTGGGAACAATAGCCCAAATGAAGTGCATCTACTCCAGTGCATGCAGCATGGGCAACAAACAGGAGAAGCAGGAAGTCATTATGCAGCAGGGAAAACTATGGTACAGTTGCCATCATGGAAACAGGGTGGGGAGGCTCCCACATCTGGAGTGCTGAGATGCAGTCCTGTCAGCCTGACTTCAGTGCCAGGGAAGATCATGGAGCAGATCATGTTGAGTGCCATCAAATGGAATGTGCAGGACAAGCAGGGGATCAGGCCCAGCCAGCATGGGCTTGTGAGAGGCAGATCCTGCTTGATCAACCTGGTCTCTTCCTATGACAGGGTGACCTGCCTAGTGGATGAGGGAAAGGCTGTGGATGTATCTACCTAGACTTCATAAATCCTTTGACATCATTTCACACAGAATTGTTCTGGAGAAACCGCTCATGGTTTGGATGGATACACTGTCCACTGGGTAGAAAACTGGATGGCTGGACCCAGAGAGTGGTGGCGCATGGAGTTAAATCCAGCTGGTGGCCGGCCATGAGTGGTGTTCCCCAGAGCTCAGTATTTGGGTCAGTACTGTTTAATATATTTATCTGGACGTGGGAATCCAGTGCAACCTCAGTAAGTTTGAGACAACACCAAGCTGGGTGGGAGTGCTGATCTGCTGGAGTGTAGGAAGGCTCTGCAGTGGGATCTGGACAGGCTGGATCTATAGGTTGAGGCCTGTGGTATGAGGTTCAACAAGGGCCAAGTGCCAGATCCTGCACTTGGGTCACAACGCCCACACGCATTCCTCCCAAAAAACCTCATCTACCTATAATTTCAAAGTAATCAAGGACCAGAAAAGGGAAAAGGCGTATTCCAAAACTGAGGGTAAAAGGTATTTTAGAGTGCCTCCTCTTTCCTGACACACTTAACTTGAGGTACTATTAAGTGTGGAGCATCTGCTTGGCCTCGAGGGCAAGGGCAAGAAGAGCAGAAAAGCCTTTTCAAGTGATTGCTCAGACAATCAGAAAAGTGCAAAGGAATGTGTGCAGGTGAGGACAGGGTGCAATGTGTGCATTCCCTGTGCAGGGAAGGGAAAGTTAACTGCTGAGGGAGGTCATTAACCTGCCAAGTGTGTTCCCCCAAAGAGCACAGCAAGCCAAATGCTGAAGATGTTGCAAAAGCAGATTGCTTCATGGAGGAACCCTGAAGCCCTCAGGTGAGTTCTGCAGCCCTTCTCCTGCACACAGGAGAAAGATATTGGTGGGAGTGTGGCAGGGGAAGAAACATCATTTGGGACGGAAACTTTGGTATGAGTGCACACATATTAGCGTGTACATCCCAGCAGAGGTGTACACGGAGTACCTGAACATTCCGCATCACGCAGCCTTGGTCTAACACATTTAGTTTTGTACGACGCACATTTTTTTTTAATAACAGAATTGGAAGTTGGTCCACCTGCCTTTCCCATGGGAGCTGTAGCATGGAGCCTGCAGAGAGCCACTCCCTGGCCCCGAGCTGCTGTCTGGCGGGGCGGCGGGCGGGCAGTG